>CALZFC010000016.1:2897500-3107500 GCA_945643635.1 Allodiplogaster sudhausi | reverse complement strand
ATGTCGCGGGTATAGAATTTGATTAGGTAGATACGAGATGCATTCCTATATATTTCTCGATGGATGGTGAGAGAGGTGTATTTCTCTAGAGCCGATTCGTCAGCAACCTCCTATAGATATATCGCCTTCGTCCACTGATAAAGAATGTAACGCTTCTTGCGAAGGCTTAAGGAGACTATTCTCCTTCGAAGCCAGCCGAACAAGAGCTTCCTGAACAAGTCATTTAGTTCGGTGCCAAGTTACTTACTAATAATATCACTTTGTATATATGTCACTAACTTGGTGTGACTGGATGAAATTCATTCATTCCTTCTTAATTCCTTGCTTTCGACGGAACATGTATTCATTCACGATTGTAAAGCGACAGTTACGCTGGATATCAGAATTCAATATTAGACTGGAGAGAGTAAGGAAAAAGGAGAGAGAGTAAAACGTATGTAGAGTAGAGAGACAGAGAGAGAAAAGAGAGACAAAGAGAGAAGAGATGACGAGTGAAGAGGATAGAGAAAAACATAGGGGGGAAGGAGAGAGAGAGAGAGAGAGAGAGAGAGAGAGAGAGAGAGGTAAAAGAGCCTGTCGCGTGTGCAAAAGAGTGTTAAGCGTATGATAGTGACCTTCGTTCCATTCCGGAAATCGCGGCTAGACAAGCAACTTTCCTGAAAAGGCGCTGCTAGCAGAGTCACCCTAGAACCAGCCGGTCCGCATTTTAGAGAGAAACACTTTCGCTTTGGACAAATCTCTCAATTTGGACAGTGCTTTCACTGACTGAATTTGGCCGCGCCTATCTTTCGTGATCTAAGCTTTATCTATAGGCGATTGCTGTGGCGTTCTGTGAGATTTATATATATATATTTTTATTCAATACACGAATAATAATAACGAGACAACAGTAGAAGCTGTACTATGTTCTCAACCAACAAGAAATGCGAAGAGAAAATAGAACAGATAGAGTTAGAGAGTGATCCGAGAGACAGAAGAGTTCATACTTGGGAGAGGAGCTACTACTTACCGCTATGTACATACGTACATACATACATTTATGTATACTTACAAAGTTATATACATGGGATTTATATTGTAGAGACAGTCAGATCCAAGAGCCACTCAGCAATTCATAGTAGAACTGTTAAATAATCAAACATTTGCAAGAAAAGGAACATCATAGCAATCCTATTCAATGGCGAATGAAAATTCCAATTTTTGGCACAACGAAACGTCTTGGACATACCAAAGACGCTTGTATGAATGTACATATGTGTCCTTGAGTAAGAATAATCTTGCTGTTGGAATGCTCCCAGTCTTGGGGGGCAGAAGTAGATCTCATCCGGAATGTGAAATGTTCTGAAAGAATTGAGGAGATGAAAACCTTTTCCCTTCATATTGCCACGAAACACAACTATTTAAATTCACCTGCTTATAGTTGTCACGACTCTCTAAATCACATGATCTCTCGTGCTTCTTTCAGAAAAAAATACTCATGAATTAATGACTGAGGTTATGGCTCATATGGATAATGTAAACAAAAACGGCTGGACCAATGGGAGCAATGTGGGAAACGTGGAAAAGCCTGTTCAGGTTTTTCATTTGTCTTTGGCTTTCACAATCTTTTAATGCATTAGATCGAAATTCGCTTGGCACACGCCTTTCAAGGTTATATTTCTTCCCTCTCTTTATCCTCACTCTCCATTTCTCTCACTCTCAGGAATTCTCTACCTGTCTATCTCCTTCTCTCTCTCTATCTATCTCCTTCTCTCTCTCTCTCTCGCTCTCTCTCTCTCTTTCGATCTCTCTCTCGCTCTCTCTCCTTCTTCTCTCTCTCTCATAGCCCGAAGAGCAATGTGACCATGTGGTTTAGAAGGACATGACGCTTCAAAGGACGCCTTTTGACATGGGAGTGTCATGCTTACCACATTTTGCAAGCCACCGACTCGGGATAGTTCCGCTGATTGCTCCTGATGATTGGACTGACTTGACACTTTTCCATTGTTTTTAATAGGCTGGTGTAAGTATTTCATGAAGCATGTGAATTCGAAAATCTCACTCATGGTCAGATATGAATCAAACAGAACAGTAACATACCAGGTTTCTAGGGCAGTGTTGCATGTAAATCAGCTGTTGGAAACGGCGTATTGACTGAGCATGATGCGTAAAAATTGCTTTCGAAAGTAGTGAATATACATAGAGGAACACTGTGCCGTTGCCCTTTGCACTCTCAAACGCGTGTGTTCTATTTTCAAGCTGCGAGTTAGTGCGAACTGCGTTAATGAGCCCACTCGTCGGGTGAATCAATAAAACACATCCTTCGGTAATAGTAGTATTTTAAATCGTTCTACATTAATACATACTAACATTAACCATTAAGAGAGCCTCTGTAAGGTTCAAGGAGGGCGCCATTGGTGCCTGCCCCGGGGACCGATGTTCGATTTTGACTACCAGAATTTTATGAGTGATACATGGATAGATTATAAGGAAAACTAGACTTTTGAAAAGTTTGAGAAATTTTTTTTCTCCACGCCACCACCCAAAATATGTCAAAAATTCGATGTTCTGTAACTTGCTTCATTTACAAGATTTTTTTTTACTTTTCTTTTTTTTATCTGATTTCTCATTCAAAACTGCACAAAAAAGTCCCAGATAACTGTTTCTGAAAAGATTCATTTTAATAGACCTTTTCCGGATACAAATTTTTAGGACTAAAAAAAATGTTATTTTTTGTGTTTTTTTCATGTTTATTTTTTATTATGTCGTCATTTTAAAAAGTTACGGTAAGTAAATGGCTGAACGACACAGTTTTACTATTCACCTACCGTAACTTTTTAAAATGACGACATAATAAAAATAAACATGATATTCGTGTTCCTCGCATCAAAGAACCCCCTTGGGGTGATTTTAAGAGAAAAATTCAATTCGAACATTTTGGGGCAAGACTCGAAGAACAGTAATTGATGCCACTGTCGCACATTATCGCCGATTAAAATCATATATCTAAAAATAGTGTTCTCAGATTCCTATAATAAAATGATATTCTATGCAGTTTTCTTTCCTCTTCAAGATAGCAGTGAATATTATCTGGAAATCGATCTATGAAATACGGAAAATGTCAAAAAACCCGACGGCAGACGTATACGAAAAACCGAAAAATTGAATTTTTATGTCTAAACTTTATTTTTCGGGAAGTATCAAAGTTTCGTATAGGCATGATTTGTAGAGAATAAAAAACTACACCATTATACTTGCTTTGCAGATGAAAAGTTAAAAAGGGAAAACAGATATGGAGCTTAAAGGAGGCGAAAACTCAATTTTTTTGCTATAAGGATGATTCTGTGAATATGTCCGGATTGAGCTTGCGAAAGCATCAGCAAAAATTCAATTTACTAAACTAAAAGTTAGAGGAGTAATTTGCATCTGAAAAGAGTCGCCTGATCATGAGGGAAATATTAGTGATTATACAGAACTTTAAATTTAAAATTAGTCCCCTGACCAAATTACGGCCAAATAGGATTGACGAGAATATCATGACCGAAAAACGTGAAATTTCGTGGTTCGGCCGTAAAGTATATACCGGAATATTCATGATTCACCAAACGGACGCAAACCGCCAATTTGAATTTACGAGAAAAGGTTTCGAAGCAAGGATCTTGGCAAATTGCCAGGATCACGTTGCCAAAATGTATCGTACTATAAGATCGGCCATTTCGTGCTAGGAGTTTCCGAGTTTAAGCCTCCTTTAAACAGCGGTGCAGCACTTGATCGCATATAGTATTCAAAAATTGATACCCAAAAAATCCATGGAGTTTGAAAGCCGCTTGTGCAGAACTAACGTTTGAATTCGCGCAAGATATTGTAAAAAGTTTTGGCGGTATGCTAGCACAGTATCTATCACTACAAACTAGACTTTGTGAGCCTTTTTCTCTCTGCCTCTCTTCTCTTCCCTCGAATCTCAAGCATGGCTTGCCGCTTCGCACCTAGTTTTCACCTTCTTTCTGGTAGAATGAGGGAGTGCATGCGGACAAAATAGGCAAGGGGTGATGACGTCGCTCCCTAAATTCTACAGTACAGCGTGGGAAAATGTGGTTTTTCTCCTCAGGGCCCCTTCAGGACGCATTCTCACTTTTCCTAATGATGTTTCTAGTTTGACCGGATAGTATTAACAAAAAAATTCAGTAACATTGTAATCTCCATGGACAGCTCCTTTAATGCAAAATTGCGCGCACATGAGAGAACGAATGGCTATGGCAATTTGAAATCAAACATAACTTTTCGGTGACCGCCCTCCTTTAAGGCCTCTCTCTGTGGCACGCTGGGCTGTGTGACGGTGTTCCTCCGCCGCGTCCCGCACTTCGCGACTTCCTTCTTCGGACGCGTCACTTTCTTCTTGATTCTCTCCGCCCTCTGCCACCAGGCCATCTTCGCTTTTGTCATCGCACCAACAACGTTCTTGTTCGCTCTTTCCTCTATCAGTTTACTATCCTGGTCTTGAGAATCTTTTCTTGAAAGATAGATAATCCTTGAAATAGTCAGATCGAATTCCTTCTGCCTCACATCTATTCGAAGTACACGGAGTTCGGTGTCAACTGCCTTTACGAGTTCGTCCTCTACTTCCGTGTTCTCCTGGCAGCAAATCGTTTCGTCATCATTTTCTTCCCCCTCCGCGTGGTGGTCGGTTGGGGGAGTGCGCGGCAGCGGCTGCTCTTCTACTGCTTTCTAAGCCTTCCACTCTTCGGCGCCGCCGCCATACAGGCTTTCATTAACTTAATTAGTTGGCAATTTTAATTATACTTTAATAAAATGGTTGTTAAACGCTCTGTAATCTGATGAGAGTGAATGCTTTTCTTTCAATTTTTTCTTGAAATGACGTATCAAACCTATTTCAAGGTAACTGCGGCCTCTACCCAAGCAACTGGTTCTACGTCAACGACTGTGTTCAATTTCGCTTCAACATTGGCTTCATTCGCTACTCTATAATGCTCATAGCTGATATTATCTTAGACTTTCTCTCCTTTGTTGGGATTCAACAACATCGCGCCAAGGTTTTTTTATTTTTTTATTTTTCAAACTAAGCAAATTTGCATTTTTTTCTTAGAACTTTCCATGACACAACTTCTGCAATAAACTTCTGTATGATAAAATGTATATTGAAAGGGTCTCCTTAATTCTTTCGTTAAGATGCAAACTTCATTGAGTTCAAATGCTCAGCAAAATCGAAGCGATGTGCATATGCTTTATCAGGTATAGATGGAGGCAGGGGCAGACCACGGGGCCGGGTATGCCCCTGTTGAGGCGAAGGAAATATTATTACTCTGAAATTGCATGGCTGTCGAAAATTGAACGATATCATAAGTGTCAATTAATTTTCACATGAACAACATCTCCCACAGAGTTGTCTTATTGTTACTTTCATTGAATGGTATCTAGCGGGAAATTTTCTTATGTATATGTATATACCGTATTTTCTCTATTAGTACCCCCCCTTTATTAGAACCCCCCCTCTAATAGTACCCCCCTCTGATAAAGCCATTGAAAAATAGAACCCCTCCCTCTAGTAGAACCCCCCCTCCAATAGTGCCCCCCCTAACAGCCTAAAAATCTCAGCTCGAGACGTACCTCGAATGGATCCTGGAGGTATTGGATGCTCTCTCCAATGAAATGATTGCAAATTCATTCAAAATATGTGGTAAAATGGATATTCCAGAGATGATTCCTATGAATTCGACTTACGATTCTTCTTATTATGAGAAGAAAATGTTGTTATCAAACTTTTAGTGTCTCACATTGAAAAATAGAACCCCTCCCTCCAGTAGAACCCCTCCCTCTAATAGTGCCCCCCTCTCGCAGGGGTATTGAAAAATAGAACCCCCGGGGGTACTAATAGAGAAAATACGGTATATATATGTATGTCCATAATGTATGCTTACATACTATGTACATAACATTCATGCATGTGTACATAGATACATATATGACGATTGAAAGTAAAAAAAACTTTCATTTTTGCGTTTTCAACCCGTTATTCACACTTTCTTGGAATATTCCACACGACTATGCCAAATTGGTCAAAAAGTACGCGCACATTTGTGCGCAAATGTGCATAACGGGTCGAAACGATGGTTTTTTTTAGTTTGCACCGTCATATACAAATGTAAGTATGTAGGTATATATATATATATATATATATATATATATATATATATATATATATATATATATATATATATATATATATATATATATATAGAACGGTGTATTTAAAGGAAGTCTCCGGCGAATGTTTGGCCATGCAATTCAAAATAGGGATTTGAACCACGAAGTGTCCCGCACGGAAGTGACTCTAGCGGCCACTGGCTAAAATATGCCTAGTTCTCAACCCGTCACGTTTTTGGAAGGCGGTGATCCTCTCATTTCAGTCCTGCTGCCCTTGCACTCTCTCCACAGAAGTTTGTGGTCAAAAAGTTTCATTGAGTGCTGACCTGTTGAGAAAACTCCGGCAAATGTAGGTTGCACACCGATATGCACACTTCCAAGAAGATTTCTCCGCTTTTCCCTGTTTTTTTTGCTATACATGCATTCATTTTTTTCAAAATGGCCGGAGTTGGTGATCGAGCGATGCAAAATAGGATGGTGCTAGGAAAATAGGATATATATATATATATATATATATATATAAATATACCTACATACATACATATAAGACAGTGTGAATTAAAAAGTTTGGTTTTTCTCCGCATTTTTCGATTTAGCTGTTATTTTTGCCAAATTTGGCAGGTAAAACACACAAGCAAATGTGGCAGTATTTTATTCATTGATTCAAACATGTCATGACAAATATGAAGCGTTAATAAAATGACGGGCACAATATACAAGCGAAGAAAATGGCTGAGCCACAGAACTGTGTCCTAATTAATGACAACCCGGCTTCGGCATATTTAACAACAAAACAATTTGGCTTGGCAAAAATAGAGGTCTTTAAAAGTGGATTTATAGCGTGCCAAATTTGATGGCCCCAAAATGTTCCATGGCACAATTAGCAAGGATCCAAAATTTTGAATGTTTTGGCAAGTCTACCAACTATGGTAAATGTCACTGCCAAAATAAACGGCTATCAAAAAAAAAAAAAAAAAAAAAACGGCTTTGTCATTTTTAACAGCTGATAAATGTGCCACGAGGAAGCGGCTGTCGGCCGAGCAACTTGGCAAAAAAATAAACGGCTTTGTCATTTTTAACAGCTGATAAATGTGCCACGAGGAAGCGGCTGTCGGCCGAGCAACTTGGCAAATTTGACAGCCGTCAAAAATGGCAACTTGGTAAATTCAGCGGGCATCAAAAATGTCAAGCCAAATTTTCGACCCTTCAAAAGTGGCAAGCCACTTTTAACGGCTATAAATAATGGCTGGCAGTTTTGACGCCCGCTAAAAAAGGTAAATCCTTTTTCTGACCGCAAAAAAGGCTCATGGCACAATATTCCTATTAAAATAGCATTTAGCCCTCCTTTGATCACTAAATTCTCACATGCATCCTTAGATAACATATAGGAAACAATAAAAAAAATATTTAGATTAATCAGGAAACAAGACTGCTTCTACAATAAGGTGGGCATAAATGGAGACTATACAAGTCCTCTCAGTTGATAAATGTTAGCAAAGTTAACATACTAGCCACTCGTATGGCCATCATCACTGGAATAGGTAACTCTTCCGGCTGCGAGATGCATGTCGTAAATGGACCCCTCTTCAACAACATCCACTGCCTCGACTTCTCGGTTGCATGCCTGGCATCTCTCCAACCGATTGAGGACGAAAGCAAGCGGAACGGCTGAAGAGAGTACTATCAGAAATACGGTACTATTTTAGGTAAAAAAAAACAATGTTGCTGCTGATACGAGCCCGGGGGTTAGTTGAATTTTAACTTCGGTTTTGTTTTAACTTATCCATGTTCGAAAGTTACGGTACAGGGGGAAAAAGGGTGGTCCGAGGGTAATGTAGAAACTAATTTTTTGTTCAAAAACTGAATGGGTAGTGCTTCATTAAGGCTCAAAAACATGGTTGGTGCCCTTTTCCGACCCTTTTATCATGTTACGGTAGGTTTACTGTCACAAATCTCACCAAATTTGGCTAGAAACTTCCCCATGGAGGATATTTGAGACGAGGAAGCCGAATTTGAGGTCCGCCAGCAATCGGAAAGTATGGGGCCCCCGGGGTTGATGTGGGCGTGGACAGAGCCGGTAAATGGCCCAAAATTTTTGGGCCGACCCGGCCCGTCGGGCCCTAGGTCTGGGCCGGCCCGGCCCGAACCATTTCCGGGCCCTAGAATTATGGGCCCGGCCCGGCCCGGCCCGTGGGCCCGGTTGAGCCCGCTTAAAAAAAATTCCGGGGAAAAATTCCGACAAGCTACAGAGCATTTTGAAATTCTGATTTTTTCATGCTCGTGCTATGAACATTCATTTTAGTGTATAGAATAAAAAGTTTTAAGGGGAAAAATGGACAAATGAAGAAAATGTTGCACTTAATAATGCTACCTATCGTCCTGACTGAACGACATCGTGTCCCAAACGGGCTCACGGGCCCGCCCAACTTTTTTGGGCCCGGCCCGGCCCGGGGCCCTTATGGTCCGGATGTTTAGGGATCTAACGAAAAAATGAGACAGGAAAGACGCAAAATGTTAATAAGGAATAATGAAAGATAATTCGCAGCTCTTCTTTCACTGCGCACCGATGTCGACGGGCCGCGTTGTTCTGCTGAGCGGAGGTGGCAACGCCATTCCAGATCCCGTCAAGACCATACATGAGCGGATACGCGACATTTCCAGCAACGTTTTAAGATAGGGAGGAGGAAGAAGACCAACGGAGACCGATTCAAAGAGGATTGGAATCAGTTGATAAGAGGATGGATTCACTTTGAATATGTTTGTCCGTTATATAATTCATTAGTCCACTTACTGTTTTAGCTGATTTTTGTTTAGTTAACATTATAATTCCATTAATTTTCTGCTTTTCCTTACTTCATTTTTTCTTACACTATGTTTTAATTGGTCCGATGTTGAAATTTCAACCTTTAACCAAATTTGACAGTCGTTGAAAATGGCGAGCCAGTTTTGACAACCGTAAAAAAATGCCTTGCCAAATTTGATAGTCATCAAATTTGCCGGACTTTTTTGACGCCTGTTTAAACTGCCATGCCAATTCTGCCAGCCGTCAAATATGGCAAGCTGATTTGGCAAATTTTTCACTCAAATATTTTGGCTTGGCAAATTTAGCGGTTGTTCAATTCTGGCAGGTAGTCTTGGCAGATTTATCAACTGCTTTTTTTGCCAAGAAGGCCCACTCCTCCTCGAGCAGCCGTGACAAATTTTTCGACCATTTTCTCTGCCATAATTTTTAACACTTACATAATTTTGCCTCGATATTTTTGACTCGTCTGTTTTTTGGTTAGGCTGTTTTTGCCATTTTAGACAGCTGTTTATTTTGGCGTGATGAAAACTGAAGAATAAACATTGATGACATTCTTGACAATCATACAATTTGTCATGGCATGATAACTGGGTTTGAAAACTGGCAAATTTGCTTGCCAAAAATAACAGCAAAAATGAAAAATGCAGAGAAAAACCAAACTTTTTAATTCACACTGTCTTATATGTATATGACGGTGCAAACTAAAAAAAACCATCGTTTCGACCCGTTATGCACATTTGCGCACAAATGTGCGCGTACTTTTTGACCAATTTGGCATAGTCGTGTGGAATATTCCAAAAAAGTGTGAATAACGGGTTGAAAACGCAAAAATGACCTTTTTTTTTACTTTGAATCGTCATATATGTATCTATGTACACATGCATGAATGTTATGTACATAGTATGTAAGCATACATTATGGACATACATATATACATACATATACATAAGAAAATTTCCCGCTAGATACCATTCAATGAAAGTAACAATAAGACAACTCTGTGGGAGCAATCTTCACGCTCATGTTGTTCATGTGAAAATTAATTGACACTTATGATATCGTTCAATTTTCAACAGCCATGCAATTTCAGAGTAATAATATTTCCTTCGCCTCAACAGGGGCATACCCGGCCCCGTGGTCTGCCCCTGCCTCCATCTATACCTGATAAAGCATATGCACATCGCTTCGATTTTGCTGAGCATTTGAACTCAATGAAGTTTGCATCTTAACGAAAGAATTAAGGAGACCCTTTCAATATACATTTTATCATACAGAAGTTTATTGCAGAAATTGTGTCATGGAAAGTTCTAAGAAAAAAAATGCATATTTGCTTAGTTTGAAAAATAAAAAAATAAAAAAAACCTTGGCGCGATGTTGTTGAATCCCAACAAAGGAGAGAAAGTCTAAGATAATATCAGCTATGAGCATTATAGAGTAGCGAATGAAGCCAATGTTGAAGCGAAATTGAACGCAGTCGTTGACGTAGAACCAGTTGCTTGGGTAGAGGCCGCAGTTACCTTGAAATAGGTTTGATACGTCATTTCAAGAAAAAATTGAAAGAAAAGCATTCACTCTCATCAGATTACAGAGCGTTTAACAACCATTTTATTAAAGTATAATTAAAATTGCCAACTAATTAAGTTAATGAAAGCCTGTATGGCGGCGGCGCCGAAGAGTGGAAGGCTTAGAAAGCAGTAGAAGAGCAGCCGCTGCCACGCACTCCCCTAACCGACCACCACGCGGAGGGGGAAGAAAATGATGACGAAACGATTTGCTGCCAGGAGAACACGGAAGTAGAGGACGAACTCGTAAAGGCAGTTGACACCGAACTCCGTGTACTTCGAATAGATGTGAGGCAGAAGGAATTCGATCTGACTATTTCAAGGATTATCTATCTTTCAAGAAAAGATTCTCAAGACCAGGATAGTAAACTGATAGAGGAAAGAGCGAACAAGAACGTTGTTGGTGCGATGACAAAAGCGAAGATGGCCTGGTGGCAGAGGGCGGAGAGAATCAAGAAGAAAGTGACGCGTCCGAAGAAGGAAGTCGCGAAGTGCGGGACGCGGCGGAGGAACACCGCCACCGTCACACAGCCCAGCGTGCCACAGAGAGAGGCCTTAAAGGAGGGCGGTCACCAGTTATGTGGGATTTCAAATTGCCATAGCCATTCGTTCTCTCATGTGCGCGCAATTTTGCATTAAAGGAGCTGTCCATGGAGATTACAATGTTACTGAATTTTTTGTTAATACTATCCGGTCCAACTAGAAACATCATTAGGAAAAGTGAGAATGCGTCCTGAAGGGGCTCTGAGGAGAAAAACCACATTTTCCCCACGCTGTACTGTAGAATTTAGGGAGCGACGTCATCACCCCTTGCCTATTTTGTCCGCATGCACTCCCTCATTCTACCAGAAAGAAGGTGAAAACTAGGTGCGAAGCGGCAAGCCATGCTTGAGATTCGAGGGAAGAGAAGAGAGGCAGAGAGAAAAAGGCTCACAAAGTCTAGTTTGTAGTGATAGATACTGTGCTAGCATACCGCCAAAACTTTTTACAATATCTTGCGCGAATTCAAACGTTAGTTCTGCACAAGCGGCTTTCAAACTCCATGGATAGTTCCTTTAAATGGGTTTGCGCTGCCTTCGAAATTGCAGGAGAGGGTTAGAGCATCACAATCAGGGTTAATGCAGCAAATTCAAACCTGCTTTAATAATTTTTCTTTATCTTTAACCGAAGCTTATCGTCGCCAGGTCTTGCCATTCTTCCTTATATGCAAAAGTTACATTGTTCATTTATGCATAAACACTTTTTCAAATATGTATACTATAGTTTATAGAATGAAATATTGCCTCGTTTAATATTGCTATTATAAATTAGATCTTTTAGCGTACGATAAAAATGAAAGGAGGTTCGAGTTGGATATCCTGGTTGTCTTCCATGAAGTCGAGAAACTGGATGCGTTGACGAGAGGAGAAGGGTATCTGGAGAGGCAGAGAAAGAGATAAAGTAGGTACTGTATGTGAAAGCGGACGGTGAATAAGCGTCTAGGTCATTGCTAGCATATTTTGACATGCCATGAAGAAAGTTCCTAGGTATGTACATATGTACGTATGTATGTATACCACATACTCGCTTATTCGAGCATGAATAAATAAATAAAATTAAAGCAGCCACAACTCATTCGCGACTTTTTGCCTGACAAAAAGACGAGAGCCAATAATGGCCAAGGGAATTCTAATAGAATATTGCTGATGTTAGAGGAGTGTTCATTTAACATGGAGACAGATAAACGAAAGAACTAATCTCTAAAGGTGTAATTTTTCAAGCAGATGGCTGCATTTTCAAAGGTGCTACATCTCGGCGAGATTCTAGGTACATAAGTACCACTTATGATATCGTTCAATTTTCAACAGCCATGCAATTTCAGAGTAATAATATTTCCTTCGCCTCAACAGGGGCATACCCGGCCCCGTGGTCTGCCCCTGCCTCCATCTAAAATTGAGAACATTTCTTATGCGCGACACATATGTAACGCATACGATGTCATGAATTGGGTCATAAGTTGTGCAACTGGGGTGAACTCCGTTCAATTGTCCACGGCCGCCGGTCCCAACTCCAGGTCGGGCCCGGCTTCTAAGGGAACGCGTTTATACACAAAATATGTAGTATCTAAATTTAAGAGAGCCTCTCTCTAAGGGTCAAGCTCTGGTTTTTCAGAATGACCCTTATTAGGCTGGAGTCAAGCCTAATAAGGGGATCTTAGAACCTTTTCGTAACAAATTAGGCTCGACGATATTATAATTAGGCTTTGAATCCTCATAATTAGGACTCACTTTAAGCCTAATTAGGCACACTTTGCAAACTTTATCTGTTGCCTTAAAACGTACATTAACAAGCATAAATCGTAAAAATTATGCATTACAACGAATAAAGAATTGCAAAACTCCTAAGCACCGGTTCATAACAGAGTGAAAAATTTAACAGTAGTTGGGAATGAGGAAATAAATTAATTAAAAATTGAAAAGGACATGCTAGCACCGGTTCATAAGTAGGAATTGCACATCCTAGCACCGGTTTATAACAGATATTAAGAAAAATAATAAAGTAGGAGTGGGAGAGAGAAGGACACTTGGCTGACTTCAAGGGCGGTCTTCATCCATGTTGCCAGAGTTGCCGGTGGCTGCAGAGCGGTTCTTCTGGAGATCAGATCTTGCCTTCGTTCTGAATAAAAGAGAACGAGAGATAGATGTGTTCAGAAATGAAAATTTTTAACGGCTAACGTTGCATAGGTCCAATAGTGTGCCCAGAGAGTGCAGACAGATTCCTCAACATCCTTCTTGTTCAGATCAGTGCGGCCGGGGAACACGATGACCATGAGGAATGCGTCTGATGTGAAAAATGACTTCTAGACTTACATACACTGTTTTAAGTAGACTAAAATTAACACACCGACAAATGCGTTGAGGACCTTCGAAGGGATCGCAGTCAGTCCGCGCTGGGGCTTATTGGCGATAGTGTAGAGGTGACGATGACTCAGCGGCAGGACCTTAGCTCAGAGAAAAAGTTAACATTTTTGAAATTTCGTTATTTAAACAATGAAGTAATACAAGTGAGAGTAGGATTGAACCGAACCTCGTCGATAGAATGAAGAGCAACATGCTTGACGACCAGTCTGAGCGAGTTAGTCATGGAACTGCAGGAGCCGAATATGTCGCGAATGTCTCCGTTGCCTAAACAGGCAATAAGGCGGCATCTAGCCCTTTTTTAATTATGAGTAAAAATCTATTCAAACCGCCTGAGAGTGGAGCAAATAGAAGGGACGACAAGTTGGGAAGGTCGCGCGCTTCAGTTCGATTGAACGTTACCTTCAGATTCTCCTGAGAATAAGTACTTTTTACAACCAAATTCACCGTTGCCTACATCTACAAACCTTCTCGACGGGACCCTTGCAATCCTTGAACACCCTACGCTCTTTTTCAAGCTCCATCTGCGAAATGAAATAAGATAAATGAAAGTGTCCCAGTAATATTTAAAAAGACTGACAATCTTCAGGGTTCCGATCATCGATATGTAGAGAGGGTACATGTCCTCCGATGCGTTCCTTGCCAGCTCGCATAGAGTGTCAATGGAAATGCCCGTCAAATCACGAGCTGCTGACTTGAAGAGCTCCTAAAAAGGGAAATTAGATCTTAAACTATTTATAACTGTATATTCGATGAACAACCTGGCCACGGGTGATATCCTCTCGATTTTTCCCGAGTTGAACGAAGAAATCTCCAATCTTCGACAACATACCGTCTCCGAACATTCCATCAGATTTAGAAGTATTCTTCTGAGAGTAAAATACATCAATTTAACAAATAATAAGAAAGAAACTGGCACGCCTGTCTAGACTCGACGTTTTCGAAGTTGCCATTCTCTCCTTCGCCGTCTGAATCGAAGCCCGACCCGCGAGGCAGCAACACATCGCTAGTGTCATTTTCAATGAGTTCTTCGTCATCTTCTTCATCCGGTTCCCGACGCTAGAAGCAAACAAACTTGTACATTTTCTAAACAGTTGACACCAACCATCTTATAATTCACTTGCCGCTCGTACTTTCCACTTACCAGTGGAGTTTCTCCGAGATGGCGCTTGCGTGAAGGGGTGCGAAGAGAGTTGCGTGAAGGGGGGCGAAGAGAGTTGAGCGAAGGGTTGGAAGTGGGTGTCTTGGGAGCTACCGTATTCGGTGTGTTGGGGCGTTTGCCAGACATAGCAGACATCATTTTTTGATATCTTTCCGACATTCTGACTTGAAAAAGTGCTAAAATGTGTTAGCGAGCGTAATTAAGGTACCTTCGAAAGCAATTAAAGCTTGGAAACTTCAAGAAAAGACCCAATTCATATAAACAGTCAGCAATTTATCTCATGACAGCATCGCGCGACGAGCATAAGGCAAAATAATAGACTTTTCCTTCATTTCAATGACAATAGCATGGCCAATTATCTCTTTCAAGGGAATCTCAACAATTTCTTCGTGGGAAGGGAGCACAACTCCTCCGTACCGAACATCACAAAGCTGCTCCGTAAGTTGTCGGAATTGGTAATCTAGTCCCAAGGAAGCAAGCGACCGAATAAGAGTATCACTATGTCCCTTTCCGATCCTAAGTCTAGAGAGGACAACCCTATCTCCCATCTGCCCTGCCAAAAGAAACCCTAGAATTTTTCCGTAACGAATTGTATAAGTGTGTCTATAGAAAAGATAGCTATCGTCATAAGAGCCGGTCTGGAAGCTGCAGTATCTCCGGCCGCAAACGATATGGGAAGGGGCAAACAAGTCATCGTGGTGCTTGACAGCCCGAATATGAGGTGGGATCTAATAAAGGCACGATTCTGTCAATGTTTTACCCTATGTCGTACCTTATCTTCGCTTGGAACTGCAATCAAACGAGGCACATCAATGTGTAGTCCCTCAGACAGGTACTTCAACGGGGGGTCGATCTCCACAGCTTCGTATCCATCATCTGCTCGTCGCTTCACTTCCAGACGCAGCTGTTGAAGTAACGCAGTACTGAAATAGTGAAATAGAACAATTTCATGTTAAAATTCAAATATGAACTTTCCTAGCTAACTTTTTAAGCATAAATCCTCCCACGTTGCGCGTGACGTGCAAGTTAAGACATTTCTGCATCACGAAATTTAGATGCTCGAATGAGATGGTCGATAGGGGATACTGGCTGCCCATCGCGTCAATCAGATCGGGGAGATGGAAGCATATGGTCTAAATGACAAAAGTGAAATGGAAATGGGAAAAAAGGTGAAATGTACAGACATGCCACTTGATTCCAGTGAGCAGGAATTCGCAATGCTCTCCCACAGCTTGAGCTAGCCCTTGACAGAGTCCTAACTCTTGCTGGCATACTCAAGTCGCAAGAGTTATCTGGGCAGACCATTTCCTCAAATACGAGATGTGCTTTAATTCTAACCTTGAATCCTAACCTGATTTATAGCGTGCAGGGTGAAGCTGATCAATGATCCAACGGCAGAGACACCTCCGGTCATCGCCAGAGGGACAACAACTCCATTAAAGACCTGCAAAAAGTACAAATACCTAATCCCACCTATAATAATCTACCACTAGAACATACGCCCTAAAAGTTTGAGAAATTTTTTTTCTTCACGCCACCACCCAAAATATGTCAAAAATTCGATGTTCTGCAACTTGCTTCATTTACAAGATTTTTTACTTTTATTTTTTTAATCTGATTTCTCATTCAAAACTGCACAAAAAAGTCCCAGATAACTGTTTCTGAAAAGATTCATTTTAAAAGACTTTTTCCGGATACAAATTTTTAGGACTAAAAAAAATGTTATTTTTTGAAAAAATGTTACAGAATTTTATGAGTGATACATGGATAGATTATAAGGAAAACTAGACGGTTGAAAAGTTTGAGAAATTTTTTTTCTCCACGCCACCACCCAAAATATGTCAAAAATTCGATGTTCTGTAACTTGCTTCATTTACAAGATTTTTTTTACTTTTCTTTTCCGGATACAAATTTTTAGGACTAAAAAAAATGTTATTTGTTGTGTTTTTTTTTAATTTTTGCCGGTCCATTTCCAGAGAAATCATTCCATAATATGAAAGTAGAGGAAAAAGTACATGATATATGTTTCTACGAAAAGGATTTGAGGACACCTTTTTTGGGTATCAATTTTTGAATACTATATGCGATCAAGTGCTGCACCGCAGTTTCTTTCTGTTTTCCCTTTTTAAGTTTTCATCCGCAAAGCAAGTATAATGGTGTAGTTTTTTATTCTCTACAAATCATGCCTATACGAAACTTTGATACTTCCCGAAAAATAAAGTTTAGACATAAAAATTCAATTTTTCGGTTTTTCGTATACGTCTGCCGTCGGGTTTTTTGACATTTTCCGTATTTCATAGATCGATTTCCAGATAATATTCACTGCTATCTTGAAGAGGAAAGAAAACTGCATAGAATATCATTTTATTATAGGAATCTGAGAACACTATTTTTAGATATATGAATTTTAATTGGCGATAATGTGCGACAGTGGTATCAATTACTGTTCTTCGAGTCTTGCCCCAAAATGTTCGAATTGAATTTTTCTCTTAAAATCACCCCAAGGGGTTCTTTGATGCGAGGAACACGAATATCATGTTTATTTTTTATTATGTCGTCATTTTAAAAGTTACGGTAGGTGAATAGTAAAACTGTGTCGTTCAGCTATTTACCTACCGTAACTTTTTAAAATGACGACATAATAAAAAAATAAACATGATATTCGTGTTCCTCGCATCAAAGAACCCCCTCGGGGTGATTTTAAGAGAAAAATTCAATTCGAACATTTTGGGGCAAGACTCGCCGAATTGATGCCACTGTCGCACATTATCGCCGATTAAAATTCATATATCTAAAAATAGTGTTCTCAGATTCCTATAATAAAATGATATTCTATGCAGTTTTCTTTCCTCTTCAAGATAGGAGTGAATATTATCTGGAAATCGATCTATGAAATACGGAAAATGTCAAAAAAACCCGACGGCAGACGTATACGAAAAACCGAAAAATTGAATTTTTATGTCTAAACTTTATTTTTCGGGAAGTATCAAAGTTTCGTATAGGCATGATTTGTAGAGAATAAAAAACTACACCATTATACTTGCTTTGCAGATGAAAACTTAAAAAGGGAAAACAGAAAGAAACTGCGGTGCAGCACTTGATCGCATATAGTATTCAAAAATTGATACCCAAAAAAGGTGTCCTCAAATCCTTTTCGTAGAAACATATATCATGTACTTTTTCCTCTACTTTCATATTATGGAATGATTTCTCTGGAAATGGACCGGCAAAAATGAAAAAAACACAACAAATAACATTTTTTTTAGTCCTAAAAATTTGTATCCGGAAAAGAAAAGTAAAAAAATCTTGTAAATGAAGCAAGTTACAGAACATCGAATTTTTGACATATTTTGGGTGGTGGCGTGGAGAAAAAAAATTTCTCAAACTTTTCAACCGTCTAGTTTTCCTTATAATCTATCCATGTATCACTCATAAAATTCTGGTAGTCAAAATCGAACATCGGTCCCCGGGGCAGGCACCAATGGCGCCCTCCTTGAACCTTACAGAGAGGCTCTCTTAATGGTTAATGTTAGTATGTATTCATGTAGAACGATTTGAAATACTACTATTACCGAAGGATGTATTTTATTGATTCACCCTGCGAATGGGCTCATTATCGCAGTTCGCACTAACTCGCAGCTTGAAAATAGAACACACGCGTTTGAGAGTGCAAAGGGCAACGGCACAGTGTTCCTCTATGTATATTCACTACTTTCGAAAGCAATTTTTACGCATCATGCTCAGTCAATACGCCGTTTCCAACAGCTGATTTACATGCAACACTGCCCTAGAAACCAGGTATGTTACTGTTCTGTTTGATTCATATCTGACCATGAGTGAGATTTTCGAATTCACATGCTTCATGAAATACTTACACCAGCCTATTAAAAAAAATGGAAAAGTGTCAAGTCAGTCCAATCATCAGGAGCAATCAGCGGAACTATCCCGAGTCGGTGGCTTGCAAAATGTGGTAAGCATGACACTCCCATGTCAAAAGGCGTCCTTTGAAGCGTCATGTCCTTCTAAACCACATGGTCACATTGCTGTTCGGGCTATGAGAGAGAGAGAAGAAGGAGAGAGAGCGAGAGAGAGATCGAAAGAGAGAGAGAGAGCGAGAGAGAGAGAGAAGGAGATAGATAGAGAGAGAGAAGGAGATAGACAGGTAGAGAATTCCTGAGAGTGAGAGAAATGGAGAGTGAGGATAAAGAGAGGGAAGAAATATAACCTTGAAAGGCGTGTGCCAAGCGAATTTCGATCTAATGCATTAAAAGATTGTGAAAGCCAAAGACAAATGAAAAACCTGAACAGGCTTTTCCACGTTTCCCACATTGCTCCCATTGGTCCAGCCGTTTTTGTTTACATTATCCATATGAGCCATAACCTCAGTCATTAATTCATGAGTATTTTTTTTCTGAAAGAAGCACGAGAGATCATGTGATTTAGAGAGTCGTGACAACTATAAGCAGGTGAATTTAAATAGTTGTGTTTCGTGGCAATATGAAGGGAAAAGGTTTTCATCTCCTCAATTCTTTCAGAACATTTCACATTCCGGATGAGATCTACTTCTGCCCCCCAAGACTGGGAGCATTCCAACAGCAAGATTATTCTTACTCAAGGACACATATGTACATTCATACAAGCGTCTTTGGTATGTCCAAGACGTTTCGTTGTGCCAAAAATTGGAATTTTCATTCGCCATTGAATAGGATTGCTATGATGTTCCTTTTCTTGCAAATGTTTGATTATTTAACAGTTCTACTATGAATTGCTGAGTGGCTCTTGGATCTGACTGTCTCTACAATATAAATCCCATGTATATAACTTTGTAAGTATACATAAATGTATGTATATACGTATGTACATAGCTGTAAGTAGTAGCTCCTCTCCCAAGTATGAACTCTTCTGTCTCTCGGATCACTCTCTAACTCTATCTGTTCTATTTTCTCTTCGCATTTCTTGTTGGTTGAGAACATAGTACAGCTTCTACTGTTGTCTCGTTATTATTATTCGTGTATTGAATAAAAATATATATATATAAATCTCACAGAACGCCACAGCAATCGCCTATAGATAAAGCTTAGATCACGAAAGATAGGCGCGGCCAAATTCAGTCAGTGAAAGCACTGTCCAAATTGAGAGATTTGTCCAAAGCGAAAGTGTTTCTCTCTAAAATGCGGACCGGCTGGTTCTAGGGTGACTCTGCTAGCAGCGCCTTTTCAGGAAAGTTGCTTGTCTAGCCGCGATTTCCGGAATGGAACGAAGGTCACTATCATACGCTTAACACTCTTTTGCACACGCGACAGGCTCTTTTACCTCTCTCTCTCTCTCTCTCTCTCTCTCTCTCTCTCCTTCCCCCCTATGTTTTTCTCTATCCTCTTCACTCGTCATCTCTTCTCTCTTTGTCTCTCTTTTCTCTCTCTGTCTCTCTACTCTACATACGTTTTACTCTCTCTCCTTTTTCCTTACTCTCTCCAGTCTAATATTGAATTCTGATATCCAGCGTAACTGTCGCTTTACAATCGTGAATGAATACATGTTCCGTCGAAAGCAAGGAATTAAGAAGGAATGAATGAATTTCATCCAGTCACACCAAGTTAGTGACATATATACAAAGTGATATTATTAGTAAGTAACTTGGCACCGAACTAAATGACTTGTTCAGGAAGCTCTTGTTCGGCTGGCTTCGAAGGAGAATAGTCTCCTTAAGCCTTCGCAAGAAGCGTTACATTCTTTATCAGTGGACGAAGGCGATATATCTATAGGAGGTTGCTGACGAATCGGCTCTAGAGAAATACACCTCTCTCACCATCCATCGAGAAATATATAGGAATGCATCTCGTATCTACCTAATCAAATTCTATACCCGCGACATAAACGTGGATCGGCTGAAATCGATCAAACTTTATTTAGACGAACTAATCCATGTATTAGAACAAATTATAAACATTTCCCCCCTTTAAAAAATGCCAACCACACTTGTATGTCATTGACAAGCGTTGTAAACAGTATTTCGGATGGGTAAGATTTAGCACCACTTCTATAATAGAGGACGGTTTTTCTCTCTCAGATTGACACGCTCAGTGATAGCGAGAGCAGAATAAAGAACGAAAGGTATCGGTGAGTTTCTTTTTCATGACAGCGCCCGGGGCAAGTGCCAAGTCAGTATGATTGTCAAGCAGTTCCATCTCACACTGTTCCACGGTCGAAGGACATCTCATTTCAGTAATATGCGTCAGAGAGAGAGAGAGAGATAGAGAGAGAGAGAAAGAGAGAAAGGTAGATATGGCGAGGGAGAGAGAGAAAAGATAGAAAAAGAATGCGAGAAAAAGTGATAGAGGGACAGAAGCGACAGAGCAAGAGTGTGAGAGAGAGTGTGACATAAAGAGAGGGAGAGAAATATAGATTGATGGAAAAGAGATTGAGGGACTGAGAAAGAGAGAAAGATAAAAATGCAAAAAAAACAAAGATGATAGTTTTGAAGATTTAATAATTTTCTCATTGTCACTATTGAGAGAAATGAGTGGATGCCCTCTGGATGAGTTTGCCCTTGATGTGGTTCTCTTTGCAATGAATGAATGACACTGTTTGCGATTTGGCAGCGTGACATCACCCTTTTTAGCAGCCGCAAAGAGATGGAGATGGATAAAGGGAAAAAAGAGATAGAGAGAGAGGGACAGGAGAGAAAGGGGAGAGAGAAAGATAAAGAGAGAGAGAGAGAGAGAGAAAGAGAGAGAGAGAAGGAGAGGGAGAGGGAGAGGGAATGAGAGAAAGAGAGGTAGAGGGACGTAGAGGGACACAGAGGTCAGTGAATAGAAGTGATAAAGAGCGAAGAGGTACATAGAAGGAGAAGGGAAGAGGAAGAAAGAGAGAGAAAGAAGAAAAAGAGACAAGAGAGAGAGGAGAGAGAGATAGGGAGGGAGAGAGAGGGAGAAGGGAAGAGGGAGAGGGACAGAGAGAAAGAGGGAGAGCGAGGGAGAGGGAATGAAAGAAAGAGAGGTAGAGGGACACAGAGGTCAAAGAGTAGAAGTGAAAAAGAGCGAAAAAGAAGAGAAAGGGACAAGACAAAGTGAAAAGAGATAGAGATGGAGAGAGATAGAGAACGAAAGAGAGAAGAAAGAGATAAAGAGAGGAATAGAGAGAGAGAGAGAGAGAGAGAGAGAGAGAGAGAGGAAAGAGGGACAGAGAGACCAAGACTGAGAAGTGATAAAGTGCGAAAGAGAAGTGAAAGAGAGAGAGAGCGAGAGAGAAAGAGAGAGAGAGAGAGAGAGCGAGAAAGGGAAAGAGAGAGTAAGAAGGAGTACATAAAACGAAGAAAGAGATAGGCAGACAGGCGAAGAGAGTGCTGAAGGACAATTATGCTTCTCCTCCACTGTTGTATCAGAGAGCTGCTCCTTCTCCTCCTCCACTCTCCTTCTCCTTCTACGTTGATCCCAGTCATGGGCGGAGAGTTCAACAATTTCGGCACTGCCCTTTCTTATAAGGTTTTCGTTCGCCGCCGGGGTGACAGGCTTAGAGAGAATTAGTAGGAGGGAGAGAGAGCATCTTGCGTAATCGCTGCCTCTCTCTCTCTCTCCACACCGTGTTAAGAGCGACCTTTTCAACTTTCCATTCGCGCAAGAGGAACATTCAGCTCATTTCCATGCCTAAGAGAAGTGATGTTTGTTATGCGGGCGATCAATTTATAGGCAAATATTTGGGTCAAGATATCATTTTGAACGCTGCTGTTTGGCAATTATTCCCGTATATCTAAAAATTTTGTTTTCTGTCAACTCTCTCTCTCTCTCTCTCTCTCTCTCAATCTCTAACTGCCAGTCTCTATCTCTCTCTTATTCTCACTCTGCCGTATCCTCGCATCGGCCTTCTTATCATTATCTCTCTCTCTCCCTCTTATTGCCACACACACTCACTCTCTTATTGTTACTCTTTATTCTCTCTTTTTCTTAATCTCTCGTTTTCTTACTTTCTCCCCATCTCTCTCTATTCTTACTTTCTCGTTCTCTCTCTCTCTCTTTCTCTCTCTCGCTCTCTCTGCAGTGTCGTATCGTATCCCATTTCCAGCATGACGAAGGCAGTCTTCGTCATCCTCGTGTTCTCAGCAACTGTGTATGGCTGCGCACGCATGACCCCGGGCGGCTCCAATGGCGGAGGTCTAGTTCAACGAACATTTCGAACAATTCCTAAATTTAAATATTTGATCTTTGCACTTCGGACAGCTCCTTTTAGTTTTTTTTTTGCTTTTGGGGTTTATGTGCTTTTTACCCTACTTTTTGTTTCGTAACACTATTCAAAAGTAAGAATATCTCATACGTTGAGTATTATGAGACGTTTACCTTGCATTATAAGATCAAGGCAGTTTAGAAGTAAACTATGGCGAATTATGCAATTTAAACCACACAAAAGTGCATACCCTATGGCAATGAGTATTTATTAGCAATGAATTAGTCCTGCATTTCATATCAAATTATGCACACTGATTGACACAATTCAGAGTGCGCATCACTGCATATTTTCAACATTTAAATGAAGACGATCACCGAAACATGTTTAAAACAGGCACAAATTGAAGAGTAAGCCATGACAAACCTGGTGCGCCAAAATAACACAGGCGCGAAAGAGAGTGCGAAGGGCTGCGCGGCAATTTGAAAATAGCATGCCATATAATCTTTTCGGTGATCGTCCACCTTTCATAATCAATATATTATAAAAATAAATTCCTCCTTCCTTTTCTCCCCTCTCACCTCATTTCTCACTCTAACACATGGAAGTGCCCTCGGGCACAACATGTCTCTGTCCACAGACATCTCGGCGTGCCCCGCTCTCAACCTCATCCCCGCTGGCACGGTCACTTCTCTCGGCGACACCGTTGAGCCTGTCGTCGACGGCAGAGTACGTCGAATTTTTATTTATTTTTATTTTTTTAAGATATAATTAATTATTAGTATTATTTTATTTTAGTTTATTGTAAAAATTCCTGAAATTAATTAATTTAAAAATGTATGTAGTATGTCACGGCAAAAAAAATTAAATAAGTATATCAACTCTTGCTAATAGAAATTTGAATGATTTACGTAAAAGGAAAGGAATAAGGAAAATTCCAAGAGTGTTCCATTTGCAGTTATTGTTCAATTTACGCAATATTCCATGCTGACATTGTTTCATTTACAGATTGTTCCATTTACAGATTGTTCCATTTACAGATTGTTCCATCTACAGATTGTTCCATTTACAGATTGTTCCATTTACAGATTGTTCCATTTACAGATTGTTCGCTGTCCTGCCGGCTCGGCAGCTGTCGGCATTCAGGCCGGCTCGGAGACAGTGCAAGCCGTGCGTTTGGGGGGCAACCTCTCATTTCATTTTGTTTACTGAACAATACTTTTAGAGCTTCTTACAAAATGAAATCGACCGAACGTTAGAATTTCTTTAATAATATTGTAATATTAATTTCGAGATGGTATTGCCGTGAACTTTGGAAAATGCGCGGGAATTCAACCCTGAGTTTATGGATTGAAAGTAGTCAAATAAATCAATATATATATATATATATATCCATTCTTGAAAATGGATAAATGAAAGAAGTAAAGCAATAAATGCCTCACTCTAGCCTCGTCTCTCTAAAGCACATGCTCCCTTTATGTCAGGCAAAAAGGCGCGAATTCAAACGTGATTTTATTTAAGCTTCCCGACGGCGCGTTCCTGCTGTGCTCGAATGGCCGCTGGACGGCGACGATCTCCGAGAGCGTGCCCGGACTCCCTTACGATCCGACTGACGGCTCGCGAGCCGGCTGCGTCGGTTAGCAAAGATTGCGTAGTCGGCAAAGGAGATTATCTTTCTCAGTCACACACCTTGCGAATTACTGATTTTCTCTCATCTATGTACTTTATTCCTTCTTTTTGTTTCTCTGTAGAGGGCGGCTTTGTTTTGTACCGGTAAGAATTCGCCGTGCTTGGATTACACTGTTCGAAAATGGGTAGGCTAGAGGCGTTTGTTTTCGAGGTCACCAAAGGCAAGTGCATGCGCTTCGTCTTCTCTCTCTCTCTGTTTCTCTGTCTCTCTCTCTCTCTCTCTTTAAATTTCGTTTCTCTTTCTATCTTTCTCGCTGCGCTTTCGTAGTGCTGTCTCTCTCTCTCTCGGTCTCTCTCCATTTCTCTCTCCCTCTCACTCTTTACCTCTCTCTCTCTCTCTCTCTCTCTCTCTCTCTCTCTGTCTGTCTTCTATCACTCTAAAGCGTGCAGATAAAAACACACGTGGTTGTCTAGGTAAAGAGTGAGACTCCTTGCCCCTTTCCTTTAGTGCCCGCTGCCGCGTGTCCGGCACTAAGCTTCTTCCCGACCGGAACGAGGCCCGAGGGCATGTCGGTCGCTCCGGTTGTCGCTGATAAGGTATTAGTGATCTTTACATACATATGTTTTTGTACATACATACATGTAAAAGAGGCAAAAAAAAACACTTTTACAATTACATTACCATTTTTGAAAAGAGCGGGAAATTTGAAATATATGAACATAAAAATTTTAAGCTAGTGAGCTGCCCAGCCGGCGCGTCGCCAGCGATCCTCATGGCCGGTCAGACTACGCCGAACATTGTACGTGTTTTTGCGAGCGTTGTCGCAAGATTGTTCCAGCTCTATCCTTAACCTTAGACTTAACCCTAACCTTATTCCCAATCTTAACTCTAGCTCCCCGCTGATACGGTACTTCTGTGCGCGGCGGGCGCGTGGTCGGCGACCAACAATCCGATGGTGTCCGGCGTGCCGTACAACCCCACCGACGGCAGCATGGTCGGCTGTATCGGTAAGCTGGAAAAAAGAGAAACATCTATGCGATATAAATACAATTGTCTAAAATACATATAAATAGTTATTAATTTTCATTGAAATATTAAAGCAAGATATTAGTAATAAAAAAAAGTTCGGAAATTGTTTTTCATGCTCCCCTGTGGTTTCAGGACAACTATGCGAAATAAAAGTTCAATGCTTAAAACACGTTCACGATTCTGTGAGCGGACCTATCCACTCAATGCCAATAGATTCGCTAAACTATTGAAATATACGTTGGAAAATGGACGGTTCCTAGCAAGCTCGGGTTTAGTTTCCTAATATAATGCAACTTAAATTGCATAATTGTCCTTAATAGACTGTACCATTTGCCTAATAATCGAAAACCGATTTAAAGTGCCCGGCTCGACGACTTGCCCTGCGCTCTCCTTCATGCCGGTCGGAATTACGCCAGCCGGAGACTCGGTCGCGCCCACCGTCACGGAAATGGTATATTCTTCTCTTGATTAAAAAAAGTATTTTAAAGAGAGAAATAATTTTCTTTTTTTGAATATCTCTCAGGAAACTTTGATTATTAAAGCAATCACTTTAATTATTTCAAACTATTAAAAAAGTCTAAAACTGTGAACAAAGCAAAAAAGATAGTAATTTTCTTACAATAAGTAATACTTACGAAATAATTTTGCTTAAAGGTCGTCGAATGTCCGGCGGGCTCCTCACCAGCAATTCAACCAGCGGGCTCTACAATGCCGACTGTCGTACGTTTAACTCACTTTACCTTAGCGGACGGCGAGACAGCGAGAGAAGGGAGAGAGAAAGAGAAAAGAGAGAGAAAAGAAAAAGAGAGAGAAGGGTGAGAGAAAAAGAGAGAAAACATATTCGCATAGATAAATACAATCATTTGAGTAACTGAAATTTCGTTGAAGTGCCGGAAAGAAGAAGAGAGAGGGTGAGTGAGAAGACAAGTATAACGAAACAGAGGAATACGGAGAAAGAAAGAGAGAGTTTTCTCGAAGCATCATTTTCCTGGTCCTCAGCTGCCCGACGGCACTGTCCTGCTGTGCACGGGCGGGCAGTGGTCGGCGACGCCGAACCGCGCCGTGCCTGGCATGCCCTATGACCCGGCCGACGGCAGCATGGTCGGCTGCATCAACGACGACCCGTGCCCGACGCTCACCTTCGTCCCCGCCGGCATGGTGACGCCAGTCGGAACGACCGTTGCGCCCACCGTCATGCCCAGAGTAAGACAATTATGTCCAACCACGGTTGAACAATTTCGCATCTGACAATATTGTTTGTCTGGAAAGAATTAGGTAATTGTGTTCAATGTTACCGTACTATCACGATTACAAAGCGAAAAGTGTTGTTCTTTTGGAAAAGCAGCGGCACACATATGAAGCTATTTTCAAATAAATTACCACATTTCCTACATAGAAACTACGGTAATTAACTTGAAATCTCCTCAGTTTGCCTTACCAGTCTTTTTCTGTCTGAAAATTAGCCCGATTTCAGTTAATCGAATGCCCGGCGGGCGCGAGCCCCTTCGTTATTGTCACTGGAACGACCACGCCCATGGCGGTTAGATTAGCCAATTTAGAATTCAACAATCAGAGAAAGAGAGAGCGAGAGAGAGAGAGAGAGAGAAAACAGATTACGAGAGAGAGCTGGCGAAAACTCAGAGAGCTTGTGTGCGAGAGATGGAGTCAACAAGAGAAACCAAGGATTAGAGAGTCTATTTGAAAAAAAATGTGAGAAAATAGGAGAAAATGTGAACGAGTGGGCGAAGAAGATGGTGAAAAAGAAGAAAAGGATGATATTGATTAGGATGCAAGGAGTTATGTAGGGAAAGAATCAGAGCGTATGAAGAAAGATACATAATAAGTGATTAGAGAAGGTAGTTAGAGAGTGAGAGATATGTAAGTAAAGAAAGAGACAACGTGGTGATGAACAGGGAAAAAGAGAGAGGGAGAAAGAGAGAGAGAGAGAGAGAGAGAGACAGAGAGCTAGGCAATGAGAGGGTTAGGATGAGAGAGCTAGCTATTCAGCTGCCAGCCGGCACTGTGCTCGTGTGCACTATGGCCATGTGGTCGGGAACAACGGTTAAGACCATGGCCGGCATGCCATTCAACCCGGCCCAGGGCATGCTCGGCTGTGGTATGCCCTAAGTCAATCAACGGAGACGACCCATCAGGCACAAATGACTCATCCAAAATGACGTCGGAATATCAAGTCATATTTGCAGAGCCTTTTAGATACACAGTAATGAATGCCGTCGTTTTGTAGGTAGATCATATATGTATATATTTTTTGAACAAGTAGTTGGTAGTACACTAGGTTTATGTTCGTAAATAAGTAGTGAGATGACTAATATTTAAATAAACCTCTTACGATTTTGTTATAACTGCATAAGACCGACAGTCGAAGTGTCTTTCTCGCAGATAGTCAGCCTAATAAATGATTTGACACTCGTTAGGAAAGTGCTCTGGATTGAAGATGGAAAGCGAGATATGATTGATAAAAGTGTAAATAGTCGGCAGAAAAAATTCTTGGTAAGGAAGATGGAACAAGTAGTGTTTGCAGATTGCCTTTCCGTATTTGATGGGAACTCATTTGATTGGAAAGGAAGGTGGAGGGCATCTCTGGCAAACGAGTGTGTAAAGTGAAAGTGAGAGTATTGCAAGGCCATTTTGCTTCCAGAAAAAGGGCGGAAAGAAAGTGTGACGGAGAAAAAGATATTGACTGATTACCTCCTTTACCAATTTAGAATTCTTACATTAGCTATCTTCATATTGATCGAATTACGAGCAATACATTAACAGAGGAATATAGATTTCGAATTCCTAGAGTCTTCCAGAAACTTCTGAATATATAAAGATTAAACGAGTTCCATCAAACAATAATTAACCTAATTTTACCTTGATGCACAAGATCTTCTAATTCTTTTGAATGTTGATTCTTTTGAAACTTCTAATTCTCTCACTCTTGAAAACAGTGAAGGACATCGTACATAAAAGAGATGATCGTAATGGTCACTCTCTCTCTCTCTCTCTTTCTCTCTCTCTGGCTCTCACTCTTCATCTCCACTCTCTTTCTCTCTCTATCTTCTTTCACTCTCTGCCCTCTTTCCTAATCTCTCTCCAATCTATCTCACTCTCACTCTTTCTCTCTCTCATTTACTCTCTCTCCCTTTCTTTTTTCACTGTCACCCTTTTTCTCCTTCTTGTACTCTGCGCCTTCCGTCCTAATCTCTCTACAATCTATATATGTATCTATATTTCATTTTCATTGTCCTTATCTTTCTTTGATCGTCTTACAATCCCAATTTGCCCTTTCCGATCTAACGTAAACATTTGACAATTTTAATCAACGACTTACGCCTTTGGTAATCGGGGAAAGTGATAGGGATAATTTGTAGAGATTCCTTTTTTGATGTATGTACATAGATATTTCTTTGCGAAAAAATGAGATCATAAGTCATTTGGGACTTGAAGAATTGCTGACCGGGAATGGTTAGAAACCCTACACTCGAAAAAATACAATTTACGGCTCAAATTAAAGCCCTTGAAATTCGGTGTGACGGAGTAAAAAAATTAGCTGCTGCCATGCATAAGACTATTTGCGTTTTCAAATTGGATTTTTTTGAAAACAAATTTTCACCATTAGAGAGTGATCTACATATAAATCGTGTAAGACCAACGAAATGTGGTCTTACGGCGCAGTGGATAAGGCGTCTGACCGAAATTTTTTGTCGTGAGTTCTAATTCTCTTCGACTCATCGTTTTTGCATATTTTCTTTTCTTTCGATGGATCATCGTCCGGGAGTTATTATTGGCCTACTGAAGTCCCCTACGAAACCCCCCTCCAGGTGTGCTTCACTCGCTCTCTCACTTCTGTGTGCAGGACTGCACTAGCGCTGCGGTCATTGTATGCGCAAAGAACGACTCTCCGATGTGCTTGAAGCATTTCTGTGACACCATTGTTCGCATGTGCTAAGAATGATGCTGTTTTGTAGATTTCCATTTTGTCAAATAAAGATACAAATAAAAGAAAAGATAACATTTAAGAAAAATAGCAAAAACGATGATTTGAAGAGAATTCGAACTCACGACAAAAAATCTCAGTCAGACGCCTTATCCACTCCGCCGTAAGATCAGGTTTCCCGATGGTCTTAAACGATTTATATGTAGATCACTCTCTGATGGTGAAAATTTATTTTCAAAAAAATTCAATTTGAAAACGCTATAAAAAATAGTCTTATGCATGGCAGCAGCTAATTTGTTTTACTCCATCACACCGAATTTCAAGGGCTTTCATTTGAGCTCTAAATTGTATTTCTTCGAGTGTTGGGTTTCTGACCATTCCAGGTGAGCAGGACAACGATCCAACCACCTGTGACAGGCTATAAGATTGCCATGAAAAGAGGAGAGAGGCTGAAAATCTATATCGCTGAAAGGTCAAACGATGTCACTATTTCGTTCAAAGGGTGAGAAGAGCGAAAGATAGAGAGAATGCGAGATGAAGGGAGAGATTGCCGAGAGAAATGCAGAGGTGAAAAAGGACGGAAAAGTGTAAAAAAAAGTCAAAGCAAGAGAAATGGTCAAACATTCATGTCATATTGGGTTCTGTCACTATAAGGCGACTGTTAAAGCAGTTTCCTTACTTTATGTTTTGATGGTTTTAAGTTTATAACCTTGAAATGACGAATTGCTAAAGGGAGTGAAATAGTCAGACAAAGATATAATTGCGGATTTAAGGAGACAACGTAGAAAAAAAATGAAATAATCAAAATTTAACAAAATGTACTGATAGATAATCACAGAAAAATTACGAAAATCACACCGTTTGTTTGTACGAGTTGACATTTCTCGGACTTCATTCCGAGCTTTGAACAGAAGTTCAGGACTCTCTTGCTGCAGGAATCGAAGAGGATGTTGGCTTAAACTGTAATGGACAGTCGATGTGGACCGTTGATTAGAACCACGGATTAGTACTTTAAGGGCCGTAGAATAGAAAGGAAGTGGGGAATTTCTTCTGGTATGCAAGCGCATTCAATGGATCGGTCCTTTAAAGTAACGAAAGTGGTGAGCTCGGTTTTATCGTCTGCCGATCTACTCTTCAAAGGAAGCAATGTCAAACGTGGCAAGGCCAGCTCAATCATTCTTCATCAGAGAATAGTTTCTCTCCTTCTATTACACCTCTCCTTGTATCGCCAAACAAAACTTATTCAACAGAGCTTATTCTTAAAAAAATGAACGGCATCGTCTAATTCTACACCAATTTCACAGCCGTTATCTTTGTAAAAGACTGAGCTATCTGTTTACAGAGTAAATCAAATTTAATAATGGGATATTTGTCGCAACGGCATACACATGTACAAGGTGGAGAAGAATAGAGATTTAGAAATATGTTGAAACGGCAAAAAGAAAGAGAGAAAATGGTGAGAGAGAGAGAGCGCAAGAGAAAAAAAGGAAGCGATGAATGAGTTTGCCGTGGTAACCCCGGAGGCAAATGAAATGTGGTTCTGTCAGCCGAGCTCTAGGCAGGAAGGTCATTGTGGTACATGCCAGTGAGGAGTTGGATGGATGAAACGAATAAAGCGAGAGAACGCAGAGAGAGAGAGTGAGAGAGAATGAGAGAGAGAAAGTGAGAGAACGAAGGGCGAGAAAGAGAGAATGGAGGAAGGAAGAGGGTGTGAAAAAAAATGTAAGTGGGAAAAGACAGGGGGAGAAAACGAAATGGACACAAATGTAAAACTTCGAAAGAGATAGGGGGAAGATAGAGAGAGAGAAAAGAGAGAGAGAGACAGAGAGAAAGAGAGAGAGAGAGACAGAGAGTAAGAGAGCGAGAGAGACAGAGAGAAAGAGAAAGAGAGACAGAGAGTGGCAGAAGAGGAATAAGCGTTTCTGTTGAATTGGAACTCCTTTGGCGGAAGAGAACTTATCTATCTTTTTTGGAGAGCGACCTGTTCTTGGGGGCAATCGTTCTTATATTGCTCTTTCCTCACTTCTGGCGTGTGGGGCGGTGAACTGATCTTAAATTTTCCTCTGGGAACGCCAAACTTCACTTCGTTATCGCTCAGAATGTAGAGATCCTTCTTGACTACCATGTTTTTGTTTTTAAATATTATCATTCTTAATCTCTACCAAAATCTGTCTTTATTTCGTGTGCTATAATTGGCGTTCCATTATGTCGGGAATACATCCTTATCTCTCCATTCTCTCTATCTCTCTTTATCTTTTCCTCCCTCCCTCTCTCCTCTTTCTCCCTATCTTCTCTCTCTTAGTCTCTCTCTCTCTCTCTCTCTCTCTCTCTCTCTCTCTTTCACTCTCTTCTCTCTCTCTCTTTCTCTCTCTTCTTTCTCTCTCTTTCTCTCTGTCTTTCTCTCTCTATTTCTCTCCACTATCTCTCTCTCTCTCTCTCTCTCTCTCTCTCTCTTCCTACCCTCAATCCCAATCCTCTCATCCTTCTCCTTTTCAGAATGGCGTCAAGAAGCGCAGTCATCCTTCTTCTTCTGCTCCGAACAGTCTACACCTGCATGCCCGTGACTCCGGGACCTATAGGTACGGTAACCTCATTCAAATTTATTTATGTAGCTTATAAATGCACAAAGAGCATATTTATCCTTCAAACTAACAGAGAAAAAGCATTTATTTTATTTTAGTATGTGTTATGGTTTACCTGAGTAATAATATGTTTTCAAATCTTATGATATTCTCTCGAGCCCTCTTCAAAATACTTCTCACTCATTCACTCTCCTTCTCTCTCTCTCTCTGTCTCTCTCCATCTCTCTCTCTGTTTCTCCGTTTCTCTTTCTCTCTGCACCGTGCAGCCAGAACTCTTTGAAGAGGCACCTTGCCCAACTTTGATCTTCATGGACATCCGCACGAGTCCACAAGGAGAATCAGTCGGGCCGATAGTCGAAGGCAGGGTAGGAGGCGAATCAAAATTTTAGATACATATTTATTAATTATTAATTTTTAGCACTAGAAGACTCCATCCACGTATTTTTTAGGTTCTTTTAAGCGCTACATCTTGATATATATGTATGTATGTGTGAGCTCTTCATAAAGGAAAAATACAACATTTGGCATACATATATGTATATACATACATGCATATATTCATAGGTGGTTCGCTGCCCAACTGACTCTACCGCATCCATTCTCCGTGCAGGCGGGGCTACCCCAACAGTGGTTAGTCTCTATCTGTCTATCTCTCACTTACTCGCTCTCCCTTTCTCTGTTTCCGGTTCTCTCTCAATCTGTCTTTTCATTTCCGTCGCTCAAATCATTTTCAATAAAGACAAAAATGTGATTTGAACGTTCATAACCGTAATATTAATAAAAATTGTTAGTCAAAGTAATTTAAACAAAAAAAGTTGTTACTGAAGTTGCCCGCCGGCACTCTCCTCGCGTGCAAGGCCGGCAAGTGGTCGGCGACCACCGACTCGAACGTTGTAGGCGTGGCGTACGACCCGGCCGATGGGAGCAAAATCGGCTGCATCAGTCAGTGTTCAGATTAAATAAAGAATAGTTAATGTATGTTTGAATTGCCGCGCCTTCCCTGAGCACTATCGCCTGCTATTTAGCTGAATAGCACACATCGCGAATGAGAGTGCGAGGGGCGGCGGCAATTGGAAATCTCAAGTATTTTTTTTAGGTGAACGCCCTCCTTTAAAAAGAACAAGTCTTTTCAGCGTTAAACTTTATGCTGCTTTGGGTTTGAAGGCAGCCGCCATCCGCAGGATCTCATCTTGATCGCCAGCTTGATAGGCAGCATAAGGAATGTGAAACAAAAGGGGTAGCTGGGTAGTTTTTTATTTGTTATGGACAGGTTTACATAGGTATATAGGAGTGGAGGATGGTGTGCTTTCGTAAGAGAGAGGGAGAATAGTGCAGCTTGTGCTGCCATGATAACCTTGATGTACATACATATGTATGTATCTCCTATACACCAGGGGTGAATCGGAATTCCGAATTCTGAATTTTGGTGAAACTGAAAAAAATTTCGAAACATCACAAAGTATAAATAGCTGATAAATATACATATAACTAAAAGGATAAAGTACTCGTGACTATAAAGTAGATCAGTTAGTGAAGGTTCTTCCCACGTCGAGATGACTTGATTTAAAAAGATTTCTTGGACACAAGGGGCCGAGATACAGGCCCATCCAAAAGTCAAGATTTAGTCTGACGCTAAATGTACTTAGAGCAATTTAGTACAAAATTTCGACGGAGTCATATTTGACACGGTACTCAAGCCGATTCCCTTGGAATGGGAACTGTATCTTGAGTGGCAGTGAGTGAATGGAGTTCGGAGGCCGAGTGGGATTCTCCCAGTGGCAGCTGACGTTAAAGAGAGAGGTGAGAACGGACGCCCTTCGTCACGGAGCAGCCAAAGGCCGGCATAGAATTATCATGCTCGGCGGTCACCCGATTGCTGTCTTTCTCCTCCGAGCCGACGATCACTCCCCGTGTTTCCTTCTCCCGATTTTCTTCCTCTGTTCTGCGTGACGCGTAGGAGATGGACTGTGTCATAAGAGGGCAACAGATACTTTGTCAGCTACGGTGATGACGAGGTCAAGGTCTGGGAAAAGAGTTAACTGGGTTCTCTTTCCCATATTGATCGGGTGGGAAGAGATATGTAGAAGCTGCGAGCGACTATCTCTCACCTGTTCAGAGCGAGGGAATGAGTTGTTCGAAGAAAATATTATCCCCCGGATATCAGTGGAAAATAAGAGTTTGGCTTTCTGCTGAGCTAATTTTATAATTTTTTCTACCTTTTTCTGAAACTGATACCATTTCGCGAGCAACTGTTCAAAACGGAGGGAAGAAAACAAAATACAAATGTATCATAACCTTTTCTTCTGCTTTTATTCAAGATTAATGGCACGGCAGAGCACATCCACCATCTAAAAATAAGCCCACTATTGTTTCATGTCCTAAACGCGAGAGACTGAGCAAAAGTTAGAGCGAAAAATGCCATTTTTCTAATAGAAGATTGAAGTTCCGAATTCCGATCTTTTTCTCTTCTGAATTCCGATTTCCGTATTCCGCTATGAAAGGGTGGGCTTCCGAATAACGTTATGAACATTTTTATTCCGATATACCCCTGATATGTATACAGGACACTCTGCACTGTTCAGCCACCTCAACTCTTTGTAGAGACGCCTTGCCCACCTCTGAACTTCATGGACATCGGCTTGGTTCCTCAAGGAGAATCAGTCGCGACGATAGTCGAAGGCACGGTAGGAGTCGAATCATTAATTTTAGCAACATAGTAATTAATTAATTAATCAATTATTATTTTTAGCACTAAAAGAATCTATCCAAATATTCTTTATTCTTTAAAGCGCTACATCTTGATATTTGAGTAGTTTGTGATAACAGGAAGCTCAGAATTTTTATCCAATAACCAATTTTAAGGGAGAAAATAAAACATTTTGCCTTGTATGTAGGTGGTACGGTGCCCGGCTGATTCTACGCCGTCCATTATCCGTGTTAGCGAGAGCAAACCAACTCTAGTTAGTCTCTCAATCTTTCTACCTCCACTCTTACTCTCCCTCCCTCCCTCTTTCTCTCCCTTTCTCTGCTTCTGCTTCTATCTCTGTCTTTACACACAAAAATAGATGTACATATTCAATACTAAAGTTACCCGCCACTACTCTCCTCGCGTGCAAGGCCCCCAAGTGGTCGGCGACCCGAAACCCGAATGTTGTGGGCGTGCCGTACGACCCGGCCGATGGCAGCAAAATCGGCTGCATCAGTCAGTGTTCAGATTAAACATACAATAATTAATGTGTGTTTGAATTGCCGCGCCTGCCCTGAGTGTAGGCGCTCTCTCATTCTCGCCTGCTGTTTAGCTGAATAGCACACATTCGCGAATGAGAGTTCGAAGGGCCGCGGCAATTGGAAATCTCAAGAACATATGTTTTAGATGTTCGCCCTCCTTTAAGACAGCCTCTCCTTAAGACTTCAGCCCTAATTTTTGTTTAAATTGACGAAATTAAAAATACAGTTCGATAGCTCTTTGAAATCTCATTCTTTACATTTTTTCTCAAAATTTCATTTTTTTTCCCACACGCGTAACAATTTTTGTGACCATTTTTTTCTAATTTTTTGTTAATTTTTGAAAAGTGAATCGTGTAGTTTTTTGATATGTTGTAGCGCCTGAAATTAGTAACCCGAACTCATTTCTCTAACAAAAATTCCGATAGGCACACCCTCCGAAAAAAAAGTCCGCGAACAGCTTCAGGTGTTTTACGTAGCTTTGCCCGCTAAATTAAAATGTGAAAACTGTATCTCAATATAATGTTTCAGAAGTTGGCACACTTCCGGGAGGAGCCTGCGCGCCGTTGCCACTCTTGACCATAGGAGGCGATGTCATCATGCCGACGATAACCGACGTCGTGAGTATTAGTGAATGAATGAATGAATGAATTTATTACGGTATCACAAGTAATACACGTGGTAAACAATTAATAATAGTGATCATAATATGTAAATCTATAAATCTATACGGCCGAACACTAAATACTGAGTAAAGATAATAAAGAGAAAAAAAGAAGAGAAAAAAAATCAAACTAAGAAGGAATCAACGATGAGGTCTTATAGAGCTTATTGAATGCGAACGGTGCCCTTACAAAGAATGAATGCGATCGGCACTTGAGCCTGGATGCGGGGACATGAAGTTTAAAGCTGAGACCGCGTGTTCTAGAATGTTTAAAAATAAGATAATGAGGGTTCTTGCGGGACAAATAAAAACGACCAAAGATTAGCTTACGAACTATATCCAGATCCCTATTATCTCGTCGAGCTTTTAAAGAGGGCAACAAAAGTTTGAGGTATCTATTCTGACTGTCAAGGATAGAATCAAAATTATAACCGAAGCAACGAATAAACAAACGGCGAGTAAAATAGTTTTGCACTTTTTCTACAATCCTAATATCGTTGATTAAATATGGAGCATAAACACTAGTAGCAAACTCTAAAACTGATCTAACGTAAGTGGTGTAAGCGAAAATAAGTGTGGCGGGATTCTTGGTTCTGAGGGCTCGTAAGATCTGGTGAAGTTTGGCCATGGCTTTCGCGGAAGCAATTCTACAATGTTCAGAAAATGTCAATTTATGATCAACAATGATTCCAAGATCACGGATAGAGTCGCTAGTTCCAATAGGAGAGCCATTAAGGAGGTAGTTAATTCTAGGGCTTGAAATACCAATATGCAAGACAGAGCATTTATCGACTGCTAAAGGAAGTTGCCAAGTATTTGCCCAGGACGAAACAATATCTATAGCATTTTGAAGAGAAGACCTATCGTCATATCTACTGAATGCCTTATAAACTTTAATATCATCAGCAAAGGATTTAACAACAGCACCAGTGGGTTCTATTAATGATGGAAGATCCGAGACATATATCAGAAAAAGAAGGGGTCCACAAACGCTACCCTGGGGAACCCCACTTAAAACATGTCTAGGGAGAGAGTGCGAATTACCAACACGAACAACAAAAGATCGATTTGAAAGAAACTGTTTAAACCAATTAATGACTTTAGCAGGAAATTTAAAATGCTCAAGTTTGTGTACAAGCTTAATATGAGAGACCCTATCAAAAGCTTTGGCATGGTCAAAGTAGATTACATCAGTTGTACGAGAGTAAGAAAGTGAACGTGTCCAATACTCCATGGCATCTAGCAATTGTAACTCAATTGATCTATTTGGCCTAAAACCGTACTGCTCATCCGGCAATATATGAGCCTCTTCGCACCAACTATAAAGAGACTTACAGAGCATGCGTTCAAAAACACGAGAAAAGAAACAGGTGATGCTGACCTGCCTATAATTAGAAGGATCAGAGAAAGGGGGCTTCTTGCGTAAGGGGACAATAATAGACTCTTTCCAAATAGAGGGAACAACCGAATTACAGTGGGAAAAATTAAATATATACTCGAGAAATTCGCTAATCGGAATTGCCAACTGCTTAATAAAATACATATTAAAATGGTCGGGAGCTTTAGAGGAAGAGTTCTTCCATCTCTCTATCAAATTACAGATATCATGACGAGGGAAATATATTGAAAATGGTGGTGGGCTAGGCGAAGGGGAGAATGCCACTGGGGGTAGCACCGAGTCGTCTTGAGTAAAATGACTAGAAAAAGAAGTTGCTAGCAATTCAGCCTTAACGAAGTCATCAGAGCAGCTAATACCAGATGGATCCATTAATACATCGACACCTCTAGGAGAATTAGATATTCTGTTTCTAATATATCGGAAGAATATACGTCTATTATTTGATTCTATGATTTTAGTGATACCGAATTCGCTGTAATTGACGTCAAAATCACATTGCAAGACAGTCTGTCTATTGTTGTCAGAAACATATAACTGAGGATAGAGGCACCTCCCTTACTATATATGTAGAAGAAGTACCCTTCTGCCAGAGGAGTATTGAAAAATGGAGGTTCCGTCGCCTCTAAAACAGTAAATACGTTAACTTGTTCTTTTGTTCTTGAAAAGAACATGAAACATAATATAATAGTTAAATAAACCAATAGTTAAACCAATGATCCCTTTGGATCTGTACAGTGAAGGGCTTGGTCCACAACTTTTGAATGGGACAAACTCCTGTTTAATACTTAATACAATATTTGAGAGAGTATTATTTGCATTTATCGTCTTGGGCTTCTACGTTCCTTTCACATGTCACGGTAAATCTTCCTTATAGTTGATGACGTGCAAAATGGATGCTGTTTTTGGCGTTAAGCCAAATGGAGCGGCAATGTCCGAAAAGGTATGTGTCTTCCCTTTCTCATTGTTTTATAGTAGAGAGGGAGAAAGCAAGAGAGAGCGATGAGCGAGAGAGTGATAGAAAAAGAGAGAGAAAGATAGAGAGAGGGAGACCGAGAGAGAGAGAGGGAAAGATCAACATCATTTAGCTTCCCATGAACCTCGTGCTGTCTTGCATTAACGGAGCATGGCACGGCACTCCAGTGGCTGGACAGCAAGGGATGGCTCTGCCTGAAGATGCTGAAGTCGGCTGCATCAGTCAGTGGAAATACTCGCGCATAATACAGTGTTCTCTCTTTTATTTCCCACCCCCTCTCTGAATGTGAGCACAGTCTGTGCTGCTAATCGAGCTCCGTTGTGCATGAAAAGGGGGAGAATGTTCAGAATATGTATAAGAAAAGTGTAAAAGCTGTCAGTAATTGATTTTCTGAAGTTGACGATCTGCCGTTGAAATAATAAATAAATAAATAAATAATAAAAAAACATATATAGAAAAATTTTAGAACCCGCAGCGCCAGTAGCCTGTCCGGCGCTCAAGGTTCTACCAGTCGGCCTTCAGCCGTTTGGCTTGCTCGTTGCGCCTGCCCAGTCGACCGATGTGGTAAGCACTGAGGGTAGATCAATATAATGAATGTTCAATCGATATTTCGAATGAGGTTATTTCTCAGCAGATCAAGAGATGAATAGTAGATCAACATACTAATGATTAATCGATAAATCAATTGAAAGATATAACTATTTAACTATATTGTAGATCAATAAACCAATTATCATCAATGAAGCCGCAAGAATGTACTAGACTATTTGTTTTCTGCAGACAAACAATCTATAAATGAAACGCTGACAGCCTACGACAACAAGAAACATGAATACATTTTAGCTGTTCATGTGCCCGGCAGATCTCGTGCTCGTTACTCGTCCCGTGGGAGAGACGGGTACTCCTGTTGAGGTTGGTGTGTGCGCTCTACTCATATGTTTTCTTGCTCTCTTATGATTGCCAGGAATTATTAAAGTTAAGTTGTAGAGAGCATAAAACACTCAGATATTCCTACCGTACTCAGCGATGGCACACTAAATATAATATTTTAAAGAAGCCCGCGAATTCGGTGTTGTCGTGCATTGCGGGCGAGTGGCACGCGACCCCTGCGGCTGGAACGACTGGGGAGATTATTCCGACCGCCGCAATTGAAGTTGGCTGCCTTAACAAGATGACGACCGAGTGCGAGAATCTCGCCTTCATCATGGAAGGCACGTATATGTATGGCATCGTCTCAAAGCCGACTCAAACCGAAATGGTTCGTGACTTTCTCTTTATTATGATTATAAATATGTGTATATAAATAAATAAATAAATAAATATATATATATATATATTACATAACATATGTATATATATATATATTTACATATACATATATATTCTTTTACTTTCCTTTGTTTACGCTGCCATCAAATTTTAAACTAACTTATTTGCTGAACTTTCAAATGTGAATGCTTGAAGTACTTCGAATGTCCGACCGGCCTATCTGCTATCACCCTACCGAATGGCGCGATGATGCCGGATCCGATGGCATGTTATTCATATTTCAATGGGAGAGAGAGGGAGAGAGGGAGCGAGAGCGTGAGGGACGGGGAAAAAACGTACATTAGAAAGAGAAAGAGGATGAGTGTGATAATGAAGTGAAATAGAGAATGAGGGACAGATAGAGAGAGAGTGAAAAAGAAGAGAGTGATAATGAAGTGAAAGGGAGAATGACAGCGACAGGCTGCGGACCCTTTAGCTGCCGGATATGACGGTGTTCCTCTGCAAGGACAAGGTGTGGTCGACGACCACGGACAAGACCATGACCGGCACTCTCTTTGATCCGAAGCAGAAAATGGTCGGCTGCTTCCGTAAGTGGAACTTCCCCTAATGTAAAATATACACATATGTATGTATATACGATACTTTCCGTTGCTTATTCCTTTTAAGTCTTACATTTGTATTACAGAAGTTATATATTAGAATGGCAAAGCATAATTTAAAAAAAGTCATCATGCGAAATATGATATCAGAAGCTTGCCGTTGTTCGACTGTGGTGCCGGTCCCGATCTGCGATCCCGACAGTGTCTGCCCCACGATTGGTTCATCAAATTGCTTGTTGACGTGCCCGAAGGAAGCGAGATGCTTCAAGTGGTAAGCTCATCACAAGAGTGGAAGCCAACTGTTCTAGGGTGCACAAAATCAATAAAACCTTATTTACAAAGCACTCTGTCGCTAGTAGATTGACGGGCCGCTACATACATATATGTATGTATGTATGTACTTCATGAATTTAATGGGCCGTGGAGGTTATCTCGAAATGTAGAAATAGCAAAGAATTTGGAAGCGCTGAGGTCGCGTTGCGGGTTTGTTTTGTTGAAATTCATCAGCTATTCACAAATGGTCGGGTCCTGCCCATCATAAGGTTATTATAGGCCGGCCCGGGAGTTCTGGCTCCGTTCGAGGGCGGCAAAGCGTCTTGCACAGCAGGCGGATGGATGCCGCCACTGCCAATGGGGGCACTCATATGCAGGCTCACCACCGGTAGGTGTCTTTTTTAATTTGACGCCAAATTGCTTTACGAAATAAAGAGCAATAAAGCTCAACAGTAATGACAAAGAAAAGAAGAACGAACTTACAGCGCCTCTAACGACGCCGCCCGCGGAATGCCCGAACACCTTCACGGGTCTCATGTACTACAAGGATGGCATGAAGGCCATCGGGTACTGTCTCACGGGGCCCGTCTTGTACAACGTTTGTTCCTAGTCAAATGTCCATCCTAGCGTAGCATTAATCAAAATACGATTAAAAGAAAAAATGCACCTGACAATGAGGGAGGCTAGCGGAGAGAGAGGGAGAGAGAGAGGGTGATGGAGAGGAGGGGAGAGAGAGGGTGAGAGAGAGGGGGAGAGAGAGAGGGTGAGAGATGGAGATAGAGAGGGGGAGAGAGAGGGGGTGAGAGAGGGAGATAGAGAGGGGGAGAGAGAGGGGAGAGAGAGGGGGAGAGAGAGAGAGGGGGAGAGAGAGGGGGGAGAGAGGGTGAGAGAGGGGGAGAGAGAGAGGGTGAGAGAGAGGGGGAGAGAGAGATGGTGAGAGATAGGGAGAGAGAGAGTTGGAGAGAGAGGGGAGAGAGAGAGGGTGAGAGAGGGGGAGAGAAAGAGGGTGAGAGAGAGGATGAGAAAGAGGGAATTCGATAATCAGGCTCAATTCCCCTCAGACCGGAATGGAGGCGCTCTCGCTGACATGCACGGGCGGCACGTGGAAGTCGACCAGCGGCACGGTGGCCACGACGGCATCGTGTGGAGGTCAGTGAAATGGAAGAAAGGGGGAGGGCCAAAGCGATGGCCAAAAAAGCTAGCTTCCTCTTATTTCGTAGGCTATTACAATTTTATGCTACATTTACTTTAACTTTAAGCATTTTTAAGGATTAAATAGATCGATAAAAAAAGCTATATTCGAAATTCCACCGTAGTTTTTGACAAATTCTTTTATTTATTTATTTTTTTCTTACTTCCTCGTACTCCCACACTGGGGTTGCCGGGGCAGAACATATCAGGCCCCAGCAACCCGTGGTCGGCCATGAAAGAGGCTTCGGCCTCAAAGCTAAAATAAAAAAAGGATATACATATATTTGCGTTGAACGAAAAATTCATCAAAAATTGAGAACATTCTATATATGTGCAGCACATTCATAGTGAATTGGGTCATGAGTTGTTCAACTTGAGTGACCTTCAGTCTATTTCCACGGCCCCCCCCCAGCATAACAGAGTAGTTCCCATTTCTGGCATTCACTCTCATCCATCCCGCTTTAAGTTGTTACATCTTATTTATCTCCCATATTACTTCTTTATCCCTCTTCTCCTCTGTGACTCCTCTCTCTCTCTCTCTCCCTCTCTTTCTTTCTCTCGCTCTCAATCTCTCCCCTCTCTCTCCCTCTCTTTCTCTCTCTCAATCTCTCCCCTCTCTCTCTCCCTCTCTTTCTTTCTCTCTCTCTCAATCTCTCCCCTCTCTCTCTCACTCTCTTTCTTTCTCTCTCTCTCTCTCAATCTCTCCCCTCTTTCTCTCCCTCTCTTCCTTTCTCTCTCTCAATCTCTCCCCTCTCTCTCTCCCTCTCTTTCTTTCTCTCTCTCTCTCTCAATCTCTCCCCTCTCTCTCACTCTCTTTCTTTCTCTCTCTCTCAATCTCTCCCCTCTCTCTCCCTCTCTTTCTTTCTCTCTCTCTCAATCTCTCCCCTCTCTCTCTCACTCTCTCTCTCAATCTCTCCAATCTCTCTCTCTCCCTCTCTTTCTTTCTCTCTCTCTCAATCTCTCCCCTCTCTCTCTCCCTCTCTTTCTTTCTCTCTCTCTCAATCTCTCCCCTCTCTCGCTCCCTCTCTTTCTTTCTCTCTCTCAATCTCTCCCCTCTCTCTCCCTCTCTTTCTTTCTATCTCTCTCAATCTCTCCCCTCTCTCTCTCCCTCTCTTTCTTTCTCTCTCTCTCAATCTCTCCCCTCTCTCTCTCCCTCTCTTTCTTTCTCTCTCTCTCTCAATCTCTCCCCTCTCTCTCTCACTCTCTTTCTTTCTCTCTCTCTCTCTCAATCTCTCCCCTCTTTCTCTCCATCTCTTCCTTTCTCTCTCTCAATCTCTCCCCTCTCTCTCTCCCTCTCTTTCTTTCTCTCTCTCTCTCTCAATCTCTCCCCTCTCTCTCTCACTCTCTTTCTTTCTCTCTCTCTTAATCTCTCCCCTCTCTCTCTCACTCTCTTTCTTTCTCTCTCTCTCAATCTCTCCCCTCTCTCTCTCACTCTCTCTCTCAATCTCTCCAATCTCTCTCTCTCCCTCTCTTTCTTTCTCTCTCTCTCAATCTCTCCCCTCTCTCTCTCCCTCTCTTTCTTTCTCTCTCTCTCAATCTCTCCCCTCTCTCGCTCCCTCTCTTTCTTTCTCTCTCTCAATCTCTCCCCTCTCTCTCCCTCTCTTTCTTTCTATCTCTCTCAATCTCTCCCCTCTCTCTCTCCCTCTCTTTCTTTCTCTCTCTCAATCTCTCCCCTCTCTCTCACTCTCTTTCTTTCTCTCTCTCTCAATCTCTCCCCTCTCTCTCTCTCCCTCTCTTTCTTTCTCTCTCTCTCAATCTCTCCCCTCTCTCTCTCCCTCTCTTTCTTTCTCTCTCTCTCAATCTCTCCCCTTTCTCTCTCCCTCTCTCTGTCCCTCTCTTTCTTTCTCTCTCTCTCAATCTCTCCCCACTCTCTCTCACTCTCTTGCAGCGACCCCCGCGGCAATGGGGTGCCAGACCTGCTTGACTGGCGCCGACAATATGCAAATCACCGGCGTCATCGCGGTCGCCTCCAAGGGTAATTGCTACGTGAAATGCATTACGGACGGCCAAATGCTCAAGGGAATGGTCAGTTACCCTTTTTTTCCTTCTCTTGCACAAAAATGGCTTCGGCCTCTTTTTCAGTGCTTATGCTAGAAGTCAATGTTAAAGAAGCACGCGAAACACAACCGAAATCTACTTGAATTTTCCTGACAATTCTAGCCGCGTCCTCGCTAAATCACACCCATGCTCTTTCGCCCTTCTGCCAGGCAAAAAGGCGCGAATTCAAGCATGCATTGTTGGCTCCTTCAACTTTATAGTGATGCTTGGACAAATAAGATGGCTCTCAGTAAATCGTGCGATTATCAAAACTTTTCAATGTCTTTCGAAAAAGAAAGCGCGCTTGATCTAGTAGTTTAGAAGAATTTGAAAAATCACCATGAATAATATTATTTTAAAGTCAATTTCATTACGGGATGAAAAATTCTGTTCAGTTCGTCGACGACATGCAAATGGCTATGGAGCTAACGGTGAAACAGATCTACTGCCCGAATGGAAGGTTCTCCTTCGTGGTCACAAGTGAAGGCGTACCTCTTGCACCCAAGGGAGCAATGGTCTGCGCGTAGAAGATTGGTTCATATTGCTCACAGTTTTAGTTCTAGCTTATTGTTAGTTGCTTATCACAATTATAGTACCTGTGTAGTTTAGTTACATGTAGTTCTAGGGCCCTCAGCCAACTCTCGGTCTAGTTCTCGTTTACTTCTTGCACTTACTGCATCTGCCTGTAGATAAGGTACATATACATAAATATGTATGTACGTCTAAACGTAATGGCTAAGTTCTATTGATGTATTTTATATAGACAAAATCGTGCCACAGGAATGTACATATTACAATTTTTGGCTCACAATCCGTTGTTCACTCACATTTATTTAGGTATTGTATTCTTTGTAGATAGTATGAGATCCCGTCCACAATTTCGTAATGAATTGCTCTGCATTAAAAGAAGATAAATAGACTATTATATTATACTTCCTTTGTCTGACATCATTAACTAGTAAATACCCCACAATTGCTTACAATTAGACTATTGGAATTTTTATATTAATATATATAATTAAAATTAATTTTAAACACTTTTCCTTGAAGCATTGTTATAAGCAGATGCCATATTCTTCTGACTGGTAACAAAATATCGTATTTACCAATTTAGAATTCTTCCATTAGCTATCTTCATATTGATCGAATTACGAGCAACACATTAACAGAGGAATATAGATTTCGAATTCATTGAGTCTTCCAGAAACTTCTGAATATATAAAGATTAAACGAATTCCATCAAACAATAATTAACCTAATTTTACTTTTATGCACAAGATCTTCTAAATCTTTTGAAAGTTGAGATCTCTCACTTTTACTCTTGAAAAAGTGAAAGGCAATCGCAAAAGGGATGTTCTCAATGGTCTCTCTCTCTCTCTCTCTCTCTCTCTTTTGCTCTCGCTCTTCATCTCCACTCTCGCTCTCTCGCACTCTCTTTCTCTCTCTCTATCTCTCTCTCTCTCTCTGTGCCTTCCTTCCTAATCTCTCTTTGCAATCTATCTCACTCTCACTCATTCTCTCTCTCATTCACACTTTCCCGCTCTCTTTATTTCTCTGTCACTCTTTCTCTCCTGCTTTCACTCTGCGCCTTCCGTTCTAATCTCTCTACAATCTATATATCTCATTTTCGTTGTCCTTATCTTTCTTTGATCGTTTTACAACCCCAATTTGCCCTTTCCGATCTAATCTAACGTCCACATTTGGCAATATTAATCAACGACTTAAATACACCTCTGGTAATCGGAGAAAGTGAGAGGGATAATTTCTAGAGATTCGTTTTTTGACGTATGTATGTATGCACATAGATATTTACAGGCTATTTCTTTGCGAAAAAAAAATGAGATCATAAATCGTTTGGGACTTGAAGAATTGCTGAGACAACGATCCAACCGCCATTGCCGGTCAATAACATTGTCATGAAATGAGGAGAGAGGCAGACAATCTCTGTCACTTCCAGGGGAAAAGGCCAAATGAAGTTTTCGTTGAAATGGTGAGAAGGGCGAAAGATAGGATGAGAGATGCATTGGCAAGAGGAATGGGGAAGGTGTAAGAGCGAGAGAAAAAAAATTACGCCAATAGAGAAGAAGCGCGGAAAATTGAGTGTGTAAACGGAGATTTGTCTCCTCTTTCTCTCTGGGAGGCAATTTGCTTCTGTCGTTTGCCGATCTTCACTTCAAGTAAAGCAATTTAAACTTGGCAAAGCAATTTAAAGCCACCAACTCAATCACTGAACACCAGAACGTTTTCTCACCTTCTATTACACCTCCCATCACTTGCATTTCACTTGCATAATCTCTGTATTTTTATTTCTTGTTTATTTATGTAATGAGGAACTAAATCCACTGAAGAGAGCATCTTAAAGTCTAAAATAAATTCACGGGATCGAAAGCCACTTTCATCGCTAGACTGTCATCAGCCGAGCTCTAGTAAGGAAGTTCATTCCAGTACATGTCAGGGAGGAGTTGAATGGATGAAGCTGAAAAACTTGATCGAAGTACATGCATATGACACGTTACGGCAGCTCAATGAGTGAGCATATCTAGAGAAATAGAGAGAGAGAGCTAAAAGAGAGAAAAGGTCGTGAGAAATGGACGGGGGAAGAGAGAGAGAGAGAGAGAGTAAATGAGACTAGATGTACAGGGAGACAGAGAGAAAAGAAATGGACACAAAGGAAAAAGTTCAAAAGCGTTAGGAGGAAGAAAAACAGAGAGAGAGAGAGAGAGAGAGAGGGAGGGAGATAGAGAGAGAGTAGGGTAAAAGAGTTACTATTATGAGAACACCTTGAGCGGAAGAGAACTTATCTATCCTTTTCAGGGGATCCATCGTTTGGTGAGTGCCATGGTGCTTATGGTTAGAGGTGAACTTTCTTCACTTCTGCCAGGGCGGTAAGGAGATCTTAGAGTTTCCGCTGCGAAAGTCCAATTCAATTCACTACAACTTAACTCAATTCACATTGAAGAGAGCCTTGTTGTCTACTCTATTTTCAAATGTTATCATTCTTGATCTCTCACGAAATCTTTTTTTCCTTTTTATCGCTGTTCCATTATGTCGGGAATATGAACTACTCTCCCTTTAATATTTGTATTATCCCTCTCTTTTTCTCTTACTCTCTTTCTCTCTCATCTCTCTCTCTCTCTCCCTCACTCTTTCTATCACTTCTCTCTTATTTTTTCTCTCTCTCTCTTCTATTTCTCTCTGTCCCTTCTCTTTCTCTCTCTCTCTTTTAGTTCTTCTATCTCTTCTCTCTCTCTTCTCTCTCTCTCTCTCTCTCTCTTTTCTCTCTTTGTCTCTCTTTCTCTCTCACTCACATTCTCTTAATACGATCTATCCCTATCCTCTCCACCTCATTTTCACAAATGGTAACGAGAAACGCACTCGTTCTTATGCTTCTGGTCCCAACAGTCTACGGCTGCATGACCGTGATTCCTGGACCAGGAGGTAATCTAATTCAAATTTATTTAGCTTATAAATATAGAAAGAGCATATAACCCATTATAACTAGCAGAGAAAAATCAGTGAAACATTTGTGTTATTCTAGTATGCGTACCTCTCTCTCTCTCCCTCCCTCTCTCTCTCTCTCTGTGTTTCTCTTTCTCTCTGCACCGTGCAACCAGAACTCTTTGAAGAGACGCCTTGCCCAACTTTGATCTTCATGGACATCGGCACGAGTCCGCAAGGAGAATCAGTCGGGCCGACAGTCGAAGGCAGGGTAGGAGGCGAATCTAAATTTTAGATACATATTCATTAGTTATTAATTTTTAGCACTAGAAGATCCATCCACATATTTTTTTTAAATTCTTATAAGCGCTACATCTTGATATGTATCTGTGGGCTATTCATAAAGAAAAAATACAACATTTGGCATATACTATGTGCATATTGATAGGTGGTTCGCTGCCCGACTGATTCTACGGCCTCCATTCTCCGTGCAGGAGAGACAGCCCCAACAGTGGTTTGTCTCTATCTGTCTATCTCTCTCTTGCTCACTCTCCCTTTCTCTGTTTCAGGTTTTCTCTCTCTCTCTCTGTCTTTAAATTTCCGTTTCTCACATCATTTTCAATAAGGAGAAAAATTTTATTTGAACGTTCATAATCGAAATATTGATCAAAATTGCAGTCAAAGTAATTTAAAAAAAGACCCGAAGTTATTACTGAAGTTGCCCGCCGGCACGCTGCTCGCGTGCAAGGCCGGCAAGTGGTCGGCGACTACCGACTCGAACTTTGTGGGCGTGGCGTACGACCCGGCCGATGGCAGCAAAATCGGCTGCATCAGTCAGTGTTCAGATTAAATATAAAATAATTAATGTATGTTTGAATTGCCGCGCCTGCCCTGAGCGTAGGCCGCTTCTTATTCTCGCCTAGTATTTAGCTGAATAGCCTGCGAGGAGCCGCGGCAATTTGAAATTTCAAGTACATACTATGTATGCATGCATTTTTGAAAAGTGTATCCTGTAGTTTTTATTAAGTGTTGTAGCGCGTGAAATTAGCTACAAGAATTCATTTCTCATACAAAAATTCCTTGCGAAAAAAATATCCGCGGACAGCTTCTGGGGCACCCACCTGATTAAGGGTTGCTATCATCTTTGAAACAGCGATAATCTTTATGTAGCTTTGCCCGATAAATTTAAATGTGAAAACTGTATCTCAATATAATATTTCAGAAGTTGTCACACTTCCGGGAGGAGCATGCGCGCCGTTGCCACTCTTGACCGTAGGAGGCGATGTCATCATGCCGACTATAACCGACGTCGTGAGTAGAAGTGATACCGAATTCGCCGTAATTGACGTCAAAATCATATTACAAGACATAGTGTTGTCAGAAACATATAACTGAGAATAGAGGCACCTCCCTTATATATGTAGAAGAAGTACCCTTCTGCCAGAGGAGCATTGAAAAATGGAGATTCCTCTAAAACAGTAAAATATGGTAATTTGTTCTTGAAAAGAATATGAAACATAATATAGTAGTTAAATAAACTAATATTTAAATTGCTGAATCTTTAAAACCTTTTTTGAAATGGCACTGATTCTAATGATCCTTTTGGGTCTGTACAGTGAAGCAGTGGGAAGGGTCGATGGCAGCAAAATCGGCTGCATCAGTCAGTGTTCAGATTAAATATAAAATAATTAATGTATGTTTGAATTGCCGCGCCTGCCCTGAGCGTAGGCCGCTTCTTATTATCGCCTGGTATTTAGCTGAATAGCCTTCGAGGAGCCGCGGCAATTTGAAATTTCAAGTACATACTATGTATGCACCTCCCTTATATATGTAGAAGAAGTACCCTTCTGCCAGAGGAGCATTGAAAAATGGAGATTCCTCTAAAACAGTAAAATATGGTAATTTGTTCTTGAAAAGAATATGAAACATAATATAGTAGTTAAATAAACTAATATTTAAATTGCTGAATCTTTAAAACCTTTTTTGAAATGGCACTGATTCTAATGATCCTTTTGGGTCTGTACAGTGAAGCAGTGGGAAGGGTTTCACCACTTTTGAATGGGACAAACTGCTGTGTAATACTTAATAAAATATTTAAGAGAGTAATGTTTTCTTTTTAAGTTCTTCGGCTTCTTCGTTTCTTTCACATGTCACGGTAAATCTTCCTTGTAGTTGATGACGTGTCCAATGGATGCTGTTTTTGGCGTTAAGCCAAACGGAGCGGCAATGACAGAGAAGGTCTTCCCATTCTCATTGTTTTATAGATAGAGAGGGAGAAAGGGATAGTGAGAGAAAGAGAAGGAGAAGGCCTATAGAACATTGTGATACTAATATGTAAGTACATGAATACAATATAGCCGCATAGTCGACATCATTTAGCTTCTCATGAACCTCGTGCTGTCTTGCATTAACGGAGCATGGCACGGCACTCCAGTGGCTGGACAGCAAGGGATGGCTCTGCCTGAAGATGCTGAAGTCGGCTGCATCAGTCAGTTGATATACTCGCGCATAATACAGTGTTCTCTCTTTTACTTCCCACCCCTTCTCTAATTGTGAGCACAGCCTTTGCTGCGAATCGAGCTCCGTTGTGCATGAAAGGGGGGAGAATGTTCAGAATATGTATAAGAAAAGTGTAAAAGCTGTCAGTAATTGATTTTCTGAAGTTGACGATCTGCCGTTGAAATAATAAATAAATAAATAAATAATAAAAAATATATATAGAAACATTTTAGAACCCGCAGCGCCAGTAGCCTGTCCGGCGCTCAAGGTTCTACCAGTCGGCCTGCAGCCGTTTGGCTTGCTCGTTGCGCCTGCCCAGTCGACCGACGTGGTAAGCACTGGTCATTGAGGGTAGATCAATATGATGAATGATCAATCGATATTTCGAATGATGAATAGTAGATCAGAATACTAATGATTACTCGATATATCAGTTGAAGAATTTAACACATATATATCGTTGGATCGGGCTCATTGTGAGAAGGGCACAGGGATGCTATTGGCCGAATGTCAACTTCATTGCGAGATACGAGTGCGAGTGATGCAGTGGTCTAATAGTAGATCAATATATCTGATAGTAGATCAATGTACCAATAGTTATTCCGTATACATACATATCAATATAGCCGCAAGAACGTAGAAGACCTTCAGAAGAATAACATTTCTTTTCTGCAAGCAAACAATCTATGAATGAAACGCTGACAGCTTACGACAAGAGAAAAGGTGGAGACCTTTTAGCTGTTCATGTGCCCGGCAGAAACCGTGCTCGTCACTCGTCCCGGGGGAGAAATTGGTACTCCTGTTGAGGTTGGTGTATGTGATCTACTCGTATGTTTTATTGCTCTCTTATGATTGCCAGGAGCACTAAAGTTGAGTTATAGAGAGCATAGAACACATAGATATTCCTACCGTACTCTGCGATGGCACACTGAATATAATATTTCAGACACCCTGTCTGTAAGGCTCGATCTGCACCCTGTACTAGGAAATTTTTGATTTTTAAATTTGATGAAAACTTGATCATTTGTACTACTCGACGTGCTCTTTAAAATGGTATATTCGTGATTTCGAAAAAAATTTCTTTCGAGATAATAGCGATTTAATGTCAAAATTCGAGTGCCCATAAATCAGTTATTTTTTAATATTTTTTAAATCTCTTTTTTTTTCAATGGATATCTCTTTATATTCTCTTTAAAAAAGGTCGCGGTGACGTTTCGTGAAAACAACTTTTAAGCTGCAAAATTCGCAAAAATTGATTTTATAAGTGGGTTTTTCGGGGTTTTCAGCACAAAACACCCCCAGTGCTCAAGGTAAGAAGTATATAGAAAGAAAGCCCGTGAAATTTGCTACAAAATAGCAAAGTTTAAAAAAAATCGAAGAGTACGTGTTTTGGGAATTTGCACTTCAGTAACGATATTCAACCTCTAAACTACCATGCAAGAGGTCCGGGTTCGATCCCCGGTCGGGGCAAAGTTTTTGCAATGTTTTGTAAACAAGCAAAAAGCATATTTTCCGTCGGAAATTGATGACTATTCATCTCATAGCTCGATATCCTTGTTCAAACATTCTATTTGCACCAACGAACAACATATTTTCATTCTGCGTTTTCTGCACTATATTATGGAGATTTCATCTCGTCAGGCCAGGCTCTCGGTGGAGTTGTAGCCGGCCGAATGATAAATATATATATATATATATATATATATATTTATATATATATATATATACTTGTATTGTGACACCGGGTCTGCCCATGACGGTATTACTACCCGGCTTCTTAGATGTAGCTTTATCACTTACTTAGTCGATAAGAAGGTAAAGGGAATATCGAGGGGGGGGGATGCGGTTCTCCATCTTTCGCTCTTGGTCCCACAGGTACCACTTATATTCTTCTCTTACGTCTTGACTGGCATTGCTGGAGCTCAAAAGTGAATTTTGAGCAATGAGCTATTTATGGCGCGGAATTATCGAATCATTATAGCTAGGTGATTCGATAAGTTTAAGCATTTTTCAAGTCGCTTATGGTTGCTCATCAATGAAAAAATATGAAGGGATTATGTTCAGAGTAGGTCATTGTGGACCCGTCTGGGTGATGTTTGGGCAGACCCGTTCATGTCTACAGGCTCCCATACGTCTTCATTCGAGAGCTATTCGGGTGATTATGAGGCTGTAGGATTTCTTTTTGGATCTGCCTTCTCACCATCAGATGAGTACTCAACATTGTTCTCTATGAGTTGTCTAAATTCGTCGAAGTCATGCGACAGTCATTTGTCTTCAAATAATGCAACCATAAGAGACCCAGCGAAGTTATCGCGACGGACTTTGAGACCAAGTTTATCCTACGTTCTCTCTTCATGATGCCATTTCTAGAATTAATTAGCCCACCACTCAGCATACTAAGAGAACACATATGTACATATGTAAGATCGAGAGAGCTCCACCCCGCTCGATACCTGCCGAGTCACCATCAATGCAAGCCCTTAATCCGGGGTCCTCCTTACTTTTTCTTTTGAGCTCCAGAAATGCCAGTCATTTCATAAGACAAGAAGATACAGTGACCTGTGTGACCAAGAGCGAAAGCTGGAGAGCCGCATCTCCCCCCCCCTATATTCCCTTTACCTTCTTATCGACTAAGTAGTGATAAAGCTACATCTAAGAAGCCGAGTAGTAATACCGAATTTTGACATTAAATCGCTATTATCTCGAAAGAAATTTTTTTCGAAATCAAGAATATACCATTTTAAAGAGCACGTCGAGTAGTACAAATGATCAAGTTTTCATCAAATTTAAAAATCAAAAATTTCCTAGTACAGCACTGTAATGCGCCCTGCTCGACTCTTACACATAGGCTGTCTTAAAGAAGCCAGCGAATACGGTGTTCTCGTGCATTGCGGGCGAGTGGCACGCGACCCCTGCGGCTGGAACGACTGGGGAGATTATTCCAACCGCCATGACTGAAGTTGGCTGCCTCAACAAGATGACGACCGAGTGCGAGAATCTCGCTTTCATCATGGAAGGCACTTATACCTATGGCATCGTCTCTAAGCCGACTCAAACCGAAATGGTTCATGACTTTCTCTTTATCTTTATTATGATTATATATATATATATATGTATATATACTATTCATTGTTTACTCTGCCATCAAATTTTATACTAACTTATTTGCTGCATTTTTCAAATGTGAATGCTTGAAGTACTTCGAATGTCCGGCCGGCCTATCTGCTATCACCCTACCAAATGGCGCGATGATGCCGGATCCGGCGGCATGTTATTCATATTTCAATGGGAGAGAGGGAGAGTTGGAGAGAGAGTGAGAGAAAGTGAGAGAGAGAAGAAAGATAGAAAGAGAGAGAGAGAGACGATGATGTGAGATGGAGAATCAGCGACAAGCAATGTACGGTAATTTCAGCTGCCGCCGATGACGGTGTTCCTCTGCAAGGACAAGAAGTGGTCGGCGACCGCGGACAAGACCATGACCGGCACGTTCTTTGATCCAAAGCAGAATATGGTCGGCTGCCTAAGTCAGTGGCCGTTCCACTAATATAAAATATGTGTATGTATGTATGTACATACAGTACCGCCCAACATTTCAGGTACATAAATTAATTAGATTAATTAGATTAATTTAAATAATTTCAATTGGAATTTGAGCGATACTAGGCACTTTTACGCAGTTTCTTGTGTTTGTTAGGGTGGTTTTTGACACGCTGAACAAGTACATGCAGTCATATTTTAAAAAGAATCTGATATGGCCGTTAAAAATGAATTCGGTCGGTTTTAGGAGGGTCATGGCCGTGTTTTGGGTGACTTCGATAACACAAGATCGACAGCACCTAAAATACGGTCATGACCCTCCTAAAACCGGCCGAATTCGTTTTTAAACGGTCATTTGAGATTCTTTTTAAAATCTGACTGTATGTACTTATTCAGCACGTCAAAAACCACCCTAACAAACACAAGAAACTGCGTAAAAGTGCCTATCGCTCAAATTTCAATTGAAATTATTTAAATTAATCTAATTAATCTAATTAATTTATGTACCTGAAATGTTGGGCGGGACTGTATATGTACGCTATTTTCCGTTGCTTATTCCTTTTAAGGCTTACATTTGTTTATATAAGATATAATCAATTATATATTCTTAATAATTTAGAATGGCAAAGCATAATTTTAAAAAGTCATCATCTTAAGAGTGCCTGTCCGAGATACTCGATCATGAGGGTGCAGGAACAAATTTTTTTATTATTTTAATTTGCTTTACAGGGGTAATGCAGCATCATGAGAGCTTCCAAAACACTTTTTTTTTCAAAAAATATTTTGAAGGTATAACTACAGTATGCCGCGATTTAACGAAAATATTCGATTGACCATAGAGTTAGTAAAACTTAATAAAACTAAATTTTGAAAGCATTGTTACATTCGCAATCTAAAGGCGCCTAAAAAAGGGTTATACAAGTTTTTCATAAAAGTTTCATTAAAAGGTCAAAATAAGCAATTATATTATTGGAATGCGCCATTAGAGTGCCTAGCCGTAGAGACTACGCGATAAGACCATATCCTTTGATAGAGCGTCATTTGTTACCCCTATAAAACTGCATCTCATGTGGATCCTCCTACGGAAACTTTACAATGTACGGGAGTGAACACCTCGAAGAGTAATATCCCGCAGAACAACAAAAGGCTATGAAAATTGTGCGCAAGCGACAGAAAAGTGTCTGTACAAATAAATGAGCATTCTATATGAAAGCCCATTCTTTTTTGCCTAGAATATACGTCTTTAGTATAGAATTCTTGCTGGCATAACAAAAGCGGAGCGGTCAAAAGCGCAGAGGATAAATGTAGAGCGAGCGCTGCGTATTTAACCCATACGATTCTAATTGCTGCGATTTTAACCGCTGCGCTTTTGACAACTACATGCGCTAACCTCGCTCCAGCTGGCCAGAAATACAGTTTTTGCCGAAAAAGTCATTGAGAACGTAATCGTATGAAAAAATTATGTACGACATTTTTATGCATTTCTGCACTATAAACACAATGATATCTTTGAATTCTGATACGAGCGAGAAAAACGCATTTTATAGCCTTTTGTTGTTCTGCGGGATATTACTCTTCGAGGTGTTCAATCCCGTACATTGTAAAGTTCCCGTAGAAGTATCCACATGACATGCAGTTTTATAGTGGTAACAAATGACGCTCTATCAAATGGATATGGTCTCATCGCGTAGTCTCTACGGCTAGGCACTCTAATGGCGCATTCCAATAATATAATAGCATATTTTGACCTTTTAATGAAACTTTTATGAAAAACTTGTCCGGGCCTTTTTTATGCGCCTTTAGATTGCGAATATAACAATGCTTTCAAAATTTAGTTTTGTTAAGTTTTACTAACTTTATGGTCAATCGAATATTTTCGATAAATCGCGGCATACTGTTTTGAAAAAAGTTTTTTTGGAAGCTCTCATGATGCTACATTATAATGCATTACCCTTGTAAAGCAAATTAAAATAAAAAAATATTTTTGTTCCCTGCACCTTCTACTATGGCCATAGTTGAATATCACAGACAGGCTCTCTTAAATTTGATATCAGATATGTGCGAGTGCCCGCAATTGGTGCCGTTACCGATTTGCGATCCCGACAGTGTCTGCTCCACGATTTTGCCATCAGATTGCATGGTTACGTGCCCTGAAGGAAGCGAGATGATCCACGTGGTTAGCTGATCTCAAGAGTGGAATCCAGCCATTCTAAAATGCACAAAATAAATGCCACCTTATTTACACGGCACTATGTCGGGCGTAGATTGACGGACAGCTATGAATTTAAATGGCCGTGGTGGATATCTCGAAATGTAGAAATAGGAAAGATTTTAGAAGCGCTGCGGTCGCGTTGCGGGTTTATTTGGTGGCTATTCGTCAGCTATTCACTAATGGTCGGATCCTGCCCATCATAAGGTTATTATAGGTCGACCCGGGAGTTCTGGCTCCGGTCGCGGGCGGCAAAGCGTCTTGCCAAGCAGACAAAACGTGGACGCCGTCACTGCAAGTAAACAATGGATTCACATGCAAGCTCACCACCGGTAGGTGTCTTTTTTAATTTGCTGTCGAAAATGTTTTAGAAAAAAAACTCGCAATAGAGACCGCAAGTGTTGATGAATAAATGAGGAACGAACTTACAGCGCCTCAAACGACGCCACCCGCGGAATGCCCGAAGACCTTCGCGGGTCTCATGTACTACAACGTTGACATGACTGAGAGTTTCTCGACTTTCTTTGCGTACTGTCCCCTGGGGCCCGTCTTGTACAACGTTGGTTCCTAGTCAAATGTCCATCCTAGCGTATCATTAATCAAATTACATTTAAAAGAAAAATCCATCTGGGGCAATCCGACAGAGAGTAGGAGGAGAGAGAGAAGAACAGAAAGAAAGAGAGGGGCGTACATAGGCATGCTCAATTAAATTCAGGGCGGATTGGAGGGGCTTGTGCTGCAATGCTTTGAAGGCAAGTGGGTGCCGGTCGGAGAGACGAACCTGATGGAAGCGACGACGGCAATGTGTGGGAGTCAGTCAAATGGGAGAAGGGGGAGGGCCAAGCGATGGCCAAGAAAACTGGCTTCCTCTCTTATAGTAGGGTGTTGTTATCCTATGGCACATTTACTTTAACTTAAGCATTTTAGGGTTTAAATTGATGGATAAAAAAGCCACATGGGCAATTAGATTGCATTTTTGACAAATTCTTCTTTCTTTATTTTTATTATTTTATCAAAATTTATTAATTTTATTCTTCTTACTCCCTCGTACTCCCACACTGACTAGGCATTCCCATTTCTGGCATTCACTCTAATTTACCCTGCAACATACTACATCTTATGTGTCTCCAATACTACGTTTCTGTCCCTCTTCTCTTCTGTGAAACCTCTCTCTCTCAATCTCTTTCCCCCCATCTCACTCTTTCTCACTCTCTTGCAGCGACCCCCACGACCATGGTGTGCAATGAATGCTTGAAAGATGGCGATGGAGTGCCAATGACTGGCGTCATCGCGGTCGCCTCCAAGGGCAATTGCTACGTGAAATGCATGACGGACGGCCAAAAGCTCACGGGAATGGTCAGTTCCCGTTTCTTTCTTCTTTTACTAAAATCGTTTCAGCCTCTTTTTTTAAGTGCATATGCTATTAGTCCACGATAAAGGAGAACGAAACTGATTCGTAATATACTTGAAGTTTACCGACTATTCTATTCTCGTGCTCTCTAAATCACACACATGCTCTTTCGCCCTTCTGTCAGGCAAAAAGGCGCGAATTCAAGCGTAGATTTGGCGCCTTTAACTTTTGTACTGCTTCTCGGAAAAATAAAATGGCTTTCACTAAGTTGTGCGTTTATCAAAAATGTTCAATCTTTTTCGAAAAAGAAAGCGCGCTTGATCTAGTAGTCTAGAAAAATTGGGAATATAATATTATAAATTATATTATTTTATAGTACATTTTTCGTTAGATTAATCTGTTCAGTTCGTCAACAGCGAAATGACAATGCAGCTTACGGTGAACCAGATCTACTGCCTGGATGGAACAGATTCCTTACTGGCCACAGTTGACAGCATACCTTTACGGCCCAAGGGACCAATGACCTGCGCGTAGAAGATTGGTGACGAGAGAGAGAGAGAGAGAGAGAGTGAGAGAGAGGATTCTAGCAAATCTCTAGGACTCGTTCTAGCTTACTTCTTACAGTTCGCTATGTATGTGTAGTTTAGGTGCATTGTATACTAGGTCTATGGCCCACAGCCAACGTTCGGTCAAGGTCTCGTTTGCTTCTTACACTTACCGTATGTACATACATACCTGCAAATGAGGTACATACATATACATAAATTGGTACGTCTAAATATAATGTCTTATTGTTAGTTCTATCCATGTATGTATGTATGTATTTTATATAGACGAAATCGTGCCAATTTTTTATGCTTCCCTGTGGTTTCAGGACAACTATGCGAAATAAAAGTTCTATGCTTAACACATTCACGATTCTATTGGCATTGCTATCCACTCAATGCCAATAAATTTGCTAAACTATTGAAATATACGTTGGAAAATGCACGGTTCCTAGCAAACTCGGGTTTAGTTTCCTAACATTATGAAAGTTAAATTGCATAAATGTCCTTAATAGACAGTACCTTTCGACTAATAACCGAATACCGATTTAAAGTGCCCGGCTCGACGACTTGCCCTTCGCTCTCCTTCATGCCGGTCGGAATTACGCCAGCCGGAAATTCGGTCGCGCCCACCATCTCGGCCACGGTACATTCTTTTTTTTCAGGATTAAGAAAAGTATTTTAAAAAGAGAAATAATTTTCTTCTTTTTGAATATCTCTCGAGAAACTTTGATTATTAAAAAAATTTACTTCATTAATTTCAAACTATTAAAAAAGTCTGAAACTGTGAAAAAAGCAAAAAAGGTAGTAATTTTCAAACAGTAAGTTATGCTTACGAAATAATTTTGGAGAGAGCGAGAGAGTGAGAGAGAGAGCGAGAGTGTAAGAGAGAACAGATTACGAGAGAGAGCGGGCGAAAACTCGGAGAGCTAGTGGGCGAGAGATGGAGTCAACAAGAGAAACAAAGGATGAGAGAGTCTATTTGAAAAATGTTTTTGAGAAAATAAGGAGAAAATGAGAACGAGGGGCTATGTAAGGAAAGAAGCAGAGCGTATTGAGAAAGGAGATAAGTGATTAGAGAGGGTAGTTAGAGAGTGAGAGATATGTAAGTAAAGAAAGAGACAACGTGGGACTGATGAACAGAGAGAGAGAGAGAGAGAGAGAGAGAGAAAGAGAGAGAGAGAGAGAGTGAGAGAGAGAGAGCATGGCAATGAGAGAGTTAGGATGAGAGAGCGAGCTATTCAGCTGCCAGCCGGCACTGTGCTCGTGTGCTCTATGGCCATGTGGTCGGGAACAACGGTTAAGACCATGGCCGGCATGCCATTCAACCCGGCCCAGGGCATGCTCGGCTGTGGTATGCCCTAAGTCAATCAACGGAGACGACCCATCAGGCACAAATGAGTCATCCAAAATGACGTCGGAATATCAAGTCATATTTGCAGAGCCTTTTAGATACACAGTAATGAATGCCGTCGTTTTGTAGGTAGATCATATATGTATATATTTTTTGAACAAGTAGTTGGTAGTACACTAGGTTTATGTTGGTAAATAAGTAGTGAGATGACTAATATTTAAATAAACCTCTTACGATTTTGTTATAACTGCATAAGACCGACAGTCGAAGTGTCTTTCTCGCAGATAGTCAGCTTAATAAATGATTTGACACTCGTTAGGAAAGTGCTCTGGATTGAAGATGGAAAGCGTGATATGATTGATAAAAGTAGTCGGCAGAAAAAATTCTTGGTAAGGAAGATGGAACAAGTAGTGTTTGCAGATTGCCTTTCCGTATTTGATGGGAACTCATTTGATTGGAAAGGAAGGTGGAGGACATCTCTGGCAAACGAGTGTGTAAAGTGAAAGTGAGAGTATTGCAAGGCCATTTTGCTTCCAGAAAAAGGGCGGAAAGAAAGTGTGACGGAGAAAAAGATATTGACTGATTACCTCCTTTACCAAATTAGAATTCTTACATTAGCTATCTTCATATTGATCGAATTACGAGCAATACATTAACAGAGGAATATAGATTTCGAATTCCTAGAGTCTTCCAGAAACTTCCGGCTGGCGTAATTCCGAATGGCATGAAGGAGAGCGCAGGGCAAGTCGTCGAGCCGGGCACTTTAAATCGGTATTCGGTTATTAGTCGAAAGGTACTGTCTATTAAGGACATTTATGCAATTTAACTTTCATAATGTTAGGAAACTAAACCCGAGTTTGCTAGGAACCGTGCATTTTCCAACGTATATTTCAATAGTTTAGCAAATTTATTGGCATTGAGTGGATAGCAATGCCAATAGAATCGTGAATGTGTTAAGCATAGAACTTTTATTTCGCATAGTTGTCCTGAAACCACAGGGAAGCATAAAAAATTGGCACGATTTCGTCTATATAAAATACATACATACATACATGGATAGAACTAACAATAAGACATTATATTTAGACGTACCAATTTATGTATATGTATGTACCTCATTTGCAGGTATGTATGTACATACGGTAAGTGTAAGAAGCAAACGAGACCTTGACCGAACGTTGGCTGTGGGCCATAGACCTAGTATACAATGCACCTAAACTACACATACATAGCGAACTGTAAGAAGTAAGCTAGAACGAGTCCTAGAGATTTGCTAGAATCCTCTCTCTCACTCTCTCTCTCTCTCTCTCTCTCTCTCTCTCGTCACCAATCTTCTACGCGCAGGTCATTGGTCCCTTGGGCCGTAAAGGTATGCTGTCAACTGTGACCAGTAAGGAATCTGCTCCATCCAGGCAGTAGATCTGGTTCACCGTAAGCTGCATTGTCATTTCGCTGTTGACGAACTGAACAGATTAATCTAACGAAAAATGTACTATAAAATAATATAATTTATAATATTATATTCCCAATTTTTCTAGACTACTAGATCAAGCGCGCTTTCTTTTTCGAAAAAGATTGAACATTTTTGATAAACGCACAACTTAGTGAAAGCCATTTTATGTTTCCGAGAAGCAGTACAAAAGTTAAAGGCGCCAAATCTACGGTTGAATTCGCGCCTTTTTGCCTGACAGAAGGGCGAAAGAGCATGTGTGTGATTTAGAGAGCACGAGAATAGAATAGTCGGTAAACTTCAAGTATATTACGAATCAGTTTCGTTCTCCTTTATCGTGGACTATAAAAGAGGAAGCCAGTTTTCTTGGCCATCGCTTGGCCCTCCCCCTTCTCCCATTTGACTGACTCCCACACAGTGCCGTCGTCGCTTCCATCAGGTTCGTCTCTCCGACCGGCACCCACTTGCCTTCAAAGCATTGCAGCACAAGCCCCTCCAATCCGCCCTGAATTTAATTGAGCATGCCTATGTACGCCCCTCTCTTTCTTTCTGTTCTTCTCTCTCTCCTCCTACTCTCTGTCGGAGTTATACCTTCAAAATTTTTTGAAAAAAAAAAGTGTTTTGGAAGCTCTCACGATGCTGCATTACCCCTGTAAAGCAAATTAAAATAAAAAAAATTTGTTCCTGCACCCTCATGATCGAGTATCTCGGACAGGCACTCTTAAGATGATGACTTTTTAAAATTATGCTTTGCCATTCTAAATTATTAAGAATAAATAATTGATTATATCTTATATAAACAAATGTAAGCCTTAAAAGGAATAAGCAACGGAAAATAGCGTACATATACAGTCCCACCCAACATTTCAGGTACATAAATTAATTAGATTAATTAGATTAATTTAAATAATTTCAATTGAAATTTGAGCGATAGGCACTTTTACGCAGTTTCTTGTGTTTGTTAGGGTGGTTTTTGACGTGCTGAATAAGTACATACAGTCAGATTTTAAAAAGAATCTCAAATGACCGTTTAAAAACGAATTCGGCCGGTTTTAGGAGGGTCATGACCGTATTTTAGGTGCTGTCGATCTTGTGTTATCGAAGTCACCCAAAACACGGCCATGACCCTCCTAAAACCGACCGAATTCATTTTTAACGGCCATATCAGATTCTTTTTAAAATATGACTGCATGTACTTGTTCAGCGTGTCAAAAACCACCCTAACAAACACAAGAAACTGCGTAAAAGTGCCTAGTATCGCTCAAATTCCAATTGAAATTATTTAAATTAATCTAATTAATCTAATTAATTTATGTACCTGAAATGTTGGGCGGTACTGTATGTACATACATACATACACATATGTACATACATACATACACATATTTTATATTAGTGGAACGGCCACTGACTTAGGCAGCCGACCATATTCTGCTTAGGATCAAAGAACGTGCCGGTCATGGTCTTGTCCGCGGTCGCCGACCACTTCTTGTCCTTGCAGAGGAACACCGTCATCGGCGGCAGCTGAAATTACCGTACATTGCTTGTCGCTGATTCTCCATCTCACATCATCGTCTCTCTTTCTATCTTTCTTCTCTCTCTCACTTTCTCTCACTCTCTCTCCAACTCTCCCTCTCTCCCATTGAAATATGAATAACATGCCGCCGGATCCGGCATCATCGCGCCATTTGGTAGGGTGATTGCAGATAGGCCGGCCGGACATTCGAAGTACTTCAAGCATTCACATTTGAAAAATGCAGCAAATAAGTTAGTATAAAATTTGATGGCAGAGTAAACAATGAATAGTATATATACATATATATATATATATAATCATAATAAAGATAAAGAGAAAGTCATGAACCATTTCGGTTTGAGTCGGCTTAGAGACGATGCCATAGGTATAAGTGCCTTCCATGATGAAGGCGAGATTCTCGCACTCGGTCGTCATCTTGTTGAGGCAGCCAACTTCAGTCATGGCCGTCGGAATAATCTCCCCAGTCGTTCCAGCCGCAGGGGTCGCGTGCCACTCGCCCGCAATGCACGAGAACACCGTATTAGCTGGCTTCTTTAAGACAGCCTATGTGTAAGAGTCGAGCAGGGCGCAATACAGTGCTGTACTAGGAAATTTTTGATTTTTAAATTTGATGAAAACTTGATCATTTGTACTACTCGAAGTGCTCTTTAAAATGGTATATTCTTGATTTCGAAAAAAAATTTCTTTCGAGATAATAGCGATTTAATGTCAAAATTCGAGTGCCCATAAATCAGTTATTTTTTAATATTTTTTAAATCTCTTTTTTTCAATGGATAGCTCTTTATATTCTCTTTAATAAAAGTCGCGATGACGTTTCGTGAAAACAACTTTTAAGCTGCAAAATTCGCAAAAATTGATATGAGAAGTGGGTTTTTCGGGGTTTTCAGCCAAAAACACCCCCAGTGCTCAAGGTAACAAGTATATAGAAAGACAGCCCGTGAAATTTGCTACAAAATAGCAGAGTTTAAAAAAAAACGAAGGGTACGTGTTTTGGGAATTTGCACTTATGTAACGATATTCAACCTCTAAACTACCATGCAAGAGGTCCGGGTTCGATCCCCTGTCGGGGCAAAGTTTTTGCAATGTTTTGTAAACAAGCAAAAAGCGTATTTTTGGTCGGAAATTGATGGCTATTCATCTCATAGCTCGATATCCTTGTTTAAACATTCTATTTCTCACCAACAAACAACATATTTTCATTCTGCGTTTTCTGCGCTATATTGTGGACGATTTCAACTCGTCAGGCCAGGATCTCGGTGGAGTTGTAGCCGGCCGAATGATATATATACTTGTATTGTGACACCGGGTCTGCCCATGACGGTATTACTACTCGGCTTCTTAGATGTAGCTTTATCACTACTTAGTCGATAAGAAGGTAAAGGGAATATGGGGGGGGGGGAGATGCGGCTCTCCAGCTTTCGCTCTTGGTCACACAGGTCACTGTATCTTCTTCTCTTATGCCATGACTGGCATTTCTGGAGCTCAAAAGAAAAAGTAAGGAGGACCCCGGATTAAGGGCTTGCATTGATGGAGACTCGGCAGGTATCGAGTGGGGTGGAGCTCTCTCGATCTTACATATGTACATATGTGTTCTCTTAGTATGCTGAGTGGTGGGCTAATTAATTCTAGAAATGGCATCATGAAGAGAGAAGGAAGGAAAAAATTGGTCTCAAAGTCTGTCGCGATAACTTCGCTGGGTCTCTTATGGTTACATTATTTGAAGACAAATGACTGTCCGCATGACTTCGACGAATTTAGACAACTCATAGAGAACAATGTTGAGTACTCATCTGATGGTGAGAAGGCAGATCCAAAAAGAAATCCTACAGCCTCATAATCACCCGAATAGCTCTCGAATGAAGACGTATGGGAGCCTGTAGACATGAACGGGTCTGCCCAAACATCACCCAGACGGGTCCACAATGACCTACTCTGAACATAATCCCTTCATATTTTTTCATTGATGAGCAACCATAAGCGACTTGAAAAATGCTTAAACTTATCGAATCACCTAGCTATAATGATTCGATAATTCCGCGCGATAAATAGCTCATTGCTCAAAATTCACTTTTGAGCTCCAGCAATGCCAGTCAAAAAGTAAGAGAAGAATATAAGTGGTACCTGTGGGACCAAGAGCGAAAGATGGAGAACCGCATCCCCCCCCCTCTATATTCCCTTTACCTTCTTATCGACTAAGTAAGTGATAAAGCTACATCTAAGAAGCCGGGTAGTAATACCGTCATGGGCAGACCCGGTGTCACAATACAAGTATATATATATATATATATATATATATATATATATAAATATATATATATATATATATATATATATATATATATATCATTCGGCCGGCTACAACTCCACCGAGAGCCTGGCCTGACGAGATGAAATCTCCATAATATAGTGCAGAAAACGCAGAATGAAAATATGTTGTTCGTTGGTGCAAATAGAATGTTTGAACAAGGATATCGAGCTATGAGATGAATAGTCATCAATTTCCGGCCGAAAATATGCTTTTTGCTTGTTTACAAAACATTGCAAAAACTTTGCCCCGACCGGGCATCGAACCCGGACCTCTTGCATGGTAGTTTAGAGGTTGAATATCGTTACTGAAGTGCAAATTCCCAAAACACGTACCCTTCGATTTTTTTTAAACTTTGCTATTTTGTAGCAAATTTCACGGGCTTTCTTTCTATATACTTCTTACCTTGAGCACTGGGGGTGTTTTGGGCTGAAAACCCCGAAAAACCCACTTCTCAAATCAATTTTTGCGAATTTTGCAGCTTAAAAGTTGTTTTCACGAAACGTCACTGCGAACTTTTTTAAAGAGAATATAAAGAGATATCCATTGAAAAAAAGAGATTTAAAAAATATTAAAAAATAACTGATTTATGGGCACTCGAATTTTGACATTAAATCGCTATTATCTCGAAAGAAATTTTTTTTTAGAAATCACGAATATACTATTTTAAAGAGCACGTCGAGTAGTACAAATGATCAAGTTTTCATCAAATTTAAAAATCAAAAATTTCCTAGTACAGGGTGCAGATCGAGCCTTACAGACAGGGTGTCTTAAATATTATATTCAGTGTGCCATCGCAGAGTACGGTAGGAATATCTATGTGTTCTATGCTCTCTATAACTCAACTTTAGTGCTCCTGGCAATCATAAGAGAGCAATAAAACATACGAGTAGATCACATACACCAACCTCAACAGGAGTACCAATTTCTCCCCCGGGACGAGTGACGAGCACGGTTTCTGCCGGGCACATGAACAGCTAAAAGGTCTCCACCTTTTCTCTTGTCGTAAGCTGTCAGCGTTTCATTCATAGATTGTTTGCTTGCAGAAAAGAAATGTTATTCTTCTGAAGGTCTTCTACGTTCTTGCGGCTATATTGATATGTATGTATACGGAATAACTATTGGTACATTGATCTACTATCAGATATATTGATCTACTATTAGACCACTGCATCACTCGCACTCGTATCTCGCAATGAAGTTGACATTCGGCCAATAGCATCCCTGTGCCCTTCTCACAATGAGCCCGATCCAACGATATATATGTGTTAAATTCTTCAACTGATATATCGAGTAATCATTAGTATTCTGATTCAAACGATTTATGATCTCATTTTTTTTTCGCAAAGAAATAGCCTGTAAATATCTATGTGCATACATACATAAGTCAAAAAACCAATCTCTAGAAATTATCCCTCTCACTTTCTCCGATTACCAGAGGTGTATTTAAGTCGTTGATTAATATTGCCAAATGTGGACGTTAGATCGGAAAGGGCAAATTGGGGTTGTAAAACGATCAAAGAAAGATAAGGACAACGAAAATGAGATATATAGATTGTAGAGAGATTAGAACGGAAGGCGCAGAGTGAAAGCAGGAGAGAAAGAGTGACAGAGAAATAAAGAGAGCGGGAAAGTGTGAATGAGAGAGAGAAAGAGTGAGAGTGAGATAGATTGCAGAGAGAGATTAGGAAGGAAGGCACAGAGAGAGAGAGAGAGATAGAGAGAGAGAAAGAGAGTGCGAGAGAGCGAGAGTGGAGATGAAGAGCGAGAGCAAAAGAGAGAGAGAGAGAGAGAGAGAGAGAGAGAGAGAGAGAGACCATTGAGAACATCCCTTTTGCGATTGCCTTTCACTTTTTCAAGAGTAAAAGTGAGAGATCTCAACTTTCAAAAGATTTAGAAGATCTTGTGCATAAAAGTAAAATTAGGTTAATTATTGTTTGATGGAATTCGTTTAATCTTTATATATTCAGAAGTTTCTGGAAGACTCAATGAATTCGAAATCTATATTCCTCTGTTAATGTGTTGCTCGTAATTCGATCAATATGAAGATAGCTAATGGAAGAATTCTAAATTGGTAAATACGATATTTTGTTACCAGTCAGAAGAATATGGCATCTGCTTATAACAATGCTTCAAGGAAAAGTGTTTAAAATTAATTTTAATTATATATATTAATATAAAAATTCCAATAGTCTAATTGTAAGCAATTGTGGGGTATTTACTAGTTAATGATGTCAGACAAAGGAAGTATAATATAATAGTCTATTCATCTTCTTTTAATGCAGAGCAATTCATTACGAAATTGTGGACGGGATCTCATACTATCTACAAAGAATACAATACCTAAATAAATGTGAGTGAACAACGGATTGTGAGCCAAAAATTGTAATATGTACATCCCTGTAGCACGATTTTGTCTATATAAAATACATCAATAGAACTTAGCCATTACGTTTAGACGTACATACATATTTATGTATATGTACCTTATCTACAGGCAGATACGGTAAGTGCAAGAAGTAAACGAGAACTAGACCGAGAGTTGGCTGAGGGCCCTAGAACTACATGTAACTAAACTACACAGGTACTATAATTGTGATAAGCAACTAACAATAAGCTAGAACTAAAACTGTGATCAATATGAACCAATCTTCTACGCGCAGACCATTGCTCCCTTGGGTGCAAGAGGTACGCCTTCACTTGTGACCACGAAGGAGAACCTTCCATTCGGGCAGTAGATCTGTTTCACCGTTAGCTCCATAGCCATTTGCATGTCGTCGACGAACTGAACAGAATTTTTCATCCCGTAATGAAATTGACTTTAAAATAATATTATTCATGGTGATTTTTCAAATTCTTCTAAACTACTAGATCAAGCTCGCTTTCTTTTTCGAAAGACATTGAAAAGTTTTGATAATCGCACGATTTACTGAGAGCCATCTTATTTGTCCAAGCATCACTATAAAGTTGAAGGAGCCAACAATGCATGCTTGAATTCGCGCCTTTTTGCCTGGCAGAAGGGCGAAAGAGCATGGGTGTGATTTAGCGAGGACGCGGCTAGAATTGTCAGGAAAATTCAAGTAGATTTCGGTTGTGTTTCGCGTGCTTCTTTAACATTGACTTCTAGCATAAACACTGAAAAAGAGGCCGAAGCCATTTTTGTGCAAGAGAAGGAAAAAAAGGGTAACTGACCATTCCCTTGAGCATTTGGCCGTCCGTAATGCATTTCACGTAGCAATTACCCTTGGAGGCGACCGCGATGACGCCGGTGATTTGCATATTGTCGGCGCCAGTCAAGCAGGTCTGGCACCCCATTGCCGCGGGGGTCGCTGCAAGAGAGTGAGAGAGAGAGGGGAGAGATTGAGAGAGAGAGAGAAAGAAAGAGAGGGACAGAGAGAGGGAGAGAGAAAGGGGAGAGATTGAGAGAGAGAGAGAAAGAAAGAGAGGGAGAGAGAGAGGGGAGAGATTGAGAGAGAGAGAGAAAGAAAGAGAGTGAGAGAGAGGGGAGAGATTGAGAGAGAGAAAGAAAGAGAGGGAGAGAGAGAGGGGAGAGATTGAGAGAGATAGAAAGAAAGAGAGGGAGAGAGAGAGGGGAGAGATTGAGAGAGAGAAAGAAAGAGAGGGAGCGAGAGAGGGGAGAGATTGAGAGAGAGAGAAAGAAAGAGAGGGAGAGAGAGAGGGGAGAGATTGAGAGAGAGAGAAAGAAAGAGAGGGAGAGAGAGAGAGAGGGGAGAGATTGAGAGAGAGAGAGAGAAAGAGAGTGAGAGAGAGAGGGGAGAGATTGAGAGAGAGAGAAAGAAAGAGAGGGAGATAGAGGGGAGAGATTGAGAGAGAGAGAAAGAAAGAGAGGGAGAGAGAGAGAGGGGAGAGATTGAGAGAGAGAGAGAAAGAGAGTGAGAGAGAGGGGAGAGATTGAGAGAGAGAGAAAGAAAGAGAGGGAGAGAGAGGGGAGAGATTGAGAGAGAGAGAAAGAAAGAGAGTGAGAGAGAGAGGGGAGAGATTGAGAGAGAGAGAGAGAAAGAAAGAGAGGGAGAGAGAGGGGAGAGATTGAGAGAGAGAAAGAAAGAGAGGGAGAGAAAGAGGGGAGAGATTGAGAGAGAGAGAGAAAGAAAGAGAGTGAGAGAGAGAGGGGAGAGATTGAGAGAGAGAGAAAGAAAGAGAGGGAGAGAGAGAGGGGAGAGATTGAGAGAGAGAGAGAAAGAGAGGGAGAGAGAGAGGGGAGAAATTGAGAGCGAGAGAAAGAAAGAGAGGGAGAGAGAGAGAGGAGTCACAGAGGAGAAGAGGGATAGAGAAGTAATATGCGAGATAAATAAGATGTAACAACTTAAAGCGGGATGGATGAGAGTGAATGCCAGAAATGGGAACTACTCTGTTATGCTGGGGGGGGGGCGTGAAAATAGACTGAAGGTCACTCCAGTTGAACAACTCATGACCCAATTCACTATGAATGTGCTGCACATATATAGAATGTTCTCAATTTTTGATGAATTTTTCGTTCAACGCAAATATATGTATATCCTTTTTTTATTTTAGCTTTGAGGCCGAAGAATCTTTCATGGCCGACCACGGGTTGCTGGGGCCTGATATGTTCTGCCCCGGCAACCCCAGTGTGGGAGTACGAGGAAGTAAGAAAAAAATAAATAAATAAAAGAATTTGTCAAAAACTACGGTGGAATTTCGAATATAGCTTTTTTTATCGATCTATTTAATCCTTAAAAATGCTTAAAGTTAAAGTAAATGTAGCATAAAATTGCAATAGCCTACGAAATAAGAGGAAGCTAGCTTTTTTGGCCATCGCTTTAGCCCTCCCCCTTTCTTCCATTTCACTGACCTCCACACGATGCCGTCGTGGCCACCGTGCCGCTGGTCGACTTCCACGTGCCGCCCGTGCATGTCAGCGAGAGCGCCTCCATTCCGGTCTGAGGGGAATTGAGCATGATTATCGAATTCCCCCTCTCTCACCCTCTCTCTCCCCCCTCTCTCTCACCCTCTCTCTCTCTCCTCCTCTCTCTCCCCCTCTCTATCTCCCTCTCTCACCCTCTCTCTCTCCCCCTCTCTCTCACCCTCTCTCTCCCCTCCTCTCCATCACCCTCTCTCTCTCCCTCTCTCTCCGCTAGCCTCCCTCATTGTCAGGTGCATTTTTTCTTTTAATCGTATTTAGATTAATGCTACGCTAGGATGGACATTTGACTAGGAACAAACGTTGTACAAGACGGGCCCCGTGAGACAGTACCCGATGGCCTTCATGCCATCCTTGTAGTACATGAGACCCGTGAAGGTGTTCGGGCATTCCGCGGGCGGCGTCGTTAGAGGCGCTGTAAGTTCGTTCTTCTTTTCTTTGTCATTACTGTTGACCTTTATTGCTCTTTAATCGTAAAGCAATTTGGCGTCAAATTAAAAAAGACACCTACCGGTGGTGAGCCTGCATATGAGTGCCCCCATTGGCAGTGGCGGCATCCATCCGCCTGCTGTGCAAGACGCTTTGCCGCCCTCGAACGGAGCCAGAACTCCCGGGCCGGCCTATAATAACCTTATGATGGGCAGGACCCGACCATTTGTGAATAGCTGATGAATTTCAACAAAACAAACCCGCAACGCGACCTCCAAATTCTTTGCTATTTCTACATTTCGAGATAACCTCCACGGCCCATTAAATTCATGAATCAGGTGTTTGCACCTAAAACTTTTTTCGCAAGGTGTGCAAATCGGAATTTTTGTAAGAGAAATGAATTCTTGTACATAATTTCACGCGCTACAACATATTTAAAAAAAACTACAGAAAACACTTTTCAAAACTGAACTAAAATTTAGCCAAAGCGTGTTTACAAAAATTTCCATACCAGTGTGAAAAAATGAAATTTTGTGAAAAATGTAAAGAACTTTCGAAAAGCTATCGAACGTTATCTTTGTTTTCGTCAATTTCAAAAATTTAGGGCTTTAGTCTTATTTAGAGGCTATGTTAAAGGAGGGCGAACATCTAAACATATGTACTTGAGATTTCCAATTGCCGCGGCTCTTCGAACTTCAGCTATATAGCGGGCGAGAATGAGAGAGCGGCCTACACTCAGGGCAGGCGCGGCAATTCAAACACACATTAATTATTGTATGTTTAATCTGAACACTGACTGATGCAGCCGATTTTGCTGCCATCGGCCGGGTCGTACGGCACGCCCACAACATTCGGGTTTCGGGTCGCCGACCACTTGGGGGCCTTGCACGCGAGGAGAGTAGTGGCGGGTAACTTTAGTATTGAATATGTACATCTATTTTTGTGTGTAAAGACAGAGATAGAAGCAGAAGCAGAGAAAGGGAGAGAAAGAGGGAGGGAGGGAGAGTAAGAGTGGAGGTAGAAAGATTGAGAGACTAACTAGAGTTGGTTTGCTCTCGCTAACACGGATAATGGACGGCGTAGAATCAGCCGGGCACCGTACCACCTACATACAAGGCAAAATGTTTTATTTTCTCCCTTAAAATTGGTTATTGGATAAAAATTCTGAGCTTCCTGTTATCACAAACTACTCAAATATCAAGATGTAGCGCTTTAAAGAATAAAGAATATTTGGATAGATTCTTTTAGTGCTAAAAATAATAATTGATTAATTAATTAATTACTATGTTGCTAAAATTAATGATTCGACTCCTACCCTGCCTTCGACTATCGTCGCGACTGATTCCCCTTGAGGAACCATGCCGATGTCCATGAAGTTCAGAGGTGGGCAAGGCGTCTCTACAAAGAGTTGGGGCTGCACGGTGCAGAGTGTCGTGTATATGAATCATGGCTAAATTTCCGATTTGCGTTTCAAGATACGTGACATGCTCCGGGAGACGTAGAAGCATTGCTTCGAATTTCCTCCTAGTGCCGAGGTTATGTTTTACAGGGACATTGACTCCGTTTGAACTCTGTGATCCTGATATATACAAATTTCGTAAGAAGACTATCATAGTTGCACTAGCTGGACTATTCCCTCGCACTTACGAAAGTACTCCATCCTCCAGTCCAGTCCAATATAAACCGCCACCTTTCAATAACAAACTATGTTGTACCCGGCTACCCCTTGTGCTCCACATTCCTTTTGCTACCTAGCAAGCAATAAAACTGGCGATCAGAATGAGATCCTTCGAGCAACATAAAGTACATTGCTGTTTCAAAGATGATGAAAAGACTTGTTCATTTTAAAGGAGGGGGATCACCTAAAAATACTTGTGATTTCTCTTCGAACTCTCATTCGCGAGCGTGTGCTATTCAGCTAAATAGCAGGCGAGAACGAGAATATGCTCAGGGCAGGCGCGGCAATTCAAACATTAATTATTTTATATTTAATCTCAACACTGACTGATGCAGCCGAGTCTACTGCCATCGGACGGATCGTACGCCTCGCCCTCAACGTTCGGGTCGGTGGACGCCGACCATTTGCCGGCCTTGCATGCGAGAAGAGTGCCGGCGGGCAGCTGCAGTATTGAAAACATCAATTTTTGGATTCTTTATTGCTTTGACTATCAATTCAGATCAATAGATAATTACGGTTATGCATTCAATTTTTTAAAGGAGACTGAAATCTAAAGACAGAGAGAGCACCAGAAACAAAGAAAGGGAAAGAGAGTAAGAGAGAGAGATAGGCAGCAAAGAAACTAACTATAGTTGCTTTGGTTTCGCCTTCACGGAGAATGGATGACGATGAATCAGCCGGGCACGTACCACCTATGTATGTACATACATACATGCAAGGCAAAGTATTGTAATTTCATTCAAATTGGATATTGGATAAATATGAAGAGCTTGTTGTTATCGCTCGGTAATCAAATATCAAGATGCAGCTCTTTTAAGAATTAATTAATATGTAGCTAAAATTCAACTCCAACCCTGCCTTCGACTGTCGGCGCGACTGATTCCCCTTGAGGACTCGTGCCGATGTCCATGAAGTTAAGAGTTGGGCAAGGCGTCTCTTCAAAAAGTTTTATTTGCATAGGTGCAGAGAGAAAACAGAGACAGAGATATCGGGGGAGAGAGAGTGAATTAGAGCAAGTGCGAGAAATTGATGGAAGAAGGTTAGAGAGAATGTCATAAGATTTGAAAAATATATATTAATATTCAGGTACAAAATGACACATACGAGAATAAATAAATATTTCACTGACTTTTCTCAACTAGTTAGAATAAGAAATATGCTCTTTGTGTATTTATAAGCTAAATAAATTTGAATGAGGTTACCGTACCTCCTGGTCCCGGAGTCACGGACATGCAGGAGAAGACTGTTGGGAACAGAAGAAGAAGAATGACTGCGCTTCTTGACGCCATTCTGAAAAGGAGAAGGATGAGAGGATAGGGATTGAGGGTAGGAAGAGAGGGAGAGAGTGGAGAGAAATAGAGAGATAAAGACAGAGAGAAAGAAAGAGAGAAAGAAGAGAAAGAGAAAGGGAGAGAGAGAAGAGAGAGAGAGAGAGAGAGAGAGAGAGAGAGAGACTAAGAGAGAGAGAAGAGAGGGAGAAAGAGGTGAGAGCGAGAGAGAAAAAGAAAAAGAGAGATAGAGAGAAATGGAGAGATAAGGATATATTCCCGACATAATGGAGCACCAATAAAAGCTAACGAAATACAGAAAGATTTTGGTAGAGATTGATCGTGAGGATGATAGTATTTAAAAAAGAACCTTGTAGTAGTTGGGGTTTGGCAGAGGAAAATCTAAGATCGCTTCACCGCCCCACCTGCGAGAAGTGAGGAAAGAGTTTAAGAACGATTGCCCTGAACAACAGATCGCTCTCCGGAAAAAAGGATAGATAAGTTCTCTTACGCAAAAGGTGTTATAATTTAACAGAAATGCTCGTTTCCTTAGGCCATGTCTCTCTCTTTCTCTCCCTCTCTCTCTCTCTTTCTCTCTTTCTCTATCTCTCTTTCTCTCTTTCTCACTATCTCCGTTCCTCTTATGCTTTCGCACTTTTTCCTTTGTTTCCATTTATATCTTTGAATCTGTGTCTCCTTTCCATCTCCCCTCTACTTTTCGCCTTACCCTAACTCTCTCTCCCCTCCCTCTCTCTCTCTCTCTCTGTCTCTCTCTCTCTCTCTCTCTCTCTTTCTCTCAGCCAATTTTCTTTCCCTCTTTTCTCTTTATCTTTAGCCCTCTGTTCTCTCGCTCAAAATATGTGCACTCTTTGTGCTGCCATAACGAAAAGCCATGTCAAGGGTCACAGTTCGATCAGCCTTCTCACAATCAGCTCTATTCAGTGTTCCGTGTCTTTTCTCTATAGGCGTTATTATGCAATCTAAGAAAAATTATCTGAATGCTGACAAGAAGAATGTGTGCTACTTGCATGGAACACGAATTGTTTTTCAGACAATCAAATTTTTCAAGACTTTAAAGGTCCGCTCCGGCGAATGCAACCCTCCCTTTACTCTCTTCTTTCCATTATCTCTCTCAACCTAGTCGAGGTGCATAGAAAGTACTGTTCGTTGACCAGGCACGCGAAAGTGAGAATAGAATAGATAAAGGAGGGGAGGAGTAAGGATGGGGAATTTAGTCTGATATGCACTCACTTTCAGCGAAGCGGTCCTTTAAACACAGCCGATATTAAGAATCAATCAACTAGTGTCATTTGTATACTAGAAATGATAAATTTAAAATAAAATTTAAAGATATTTACTACGGCCCATCGGGCGTTCATCCATAGTTCTAATCAACGGTCCACATCGAGGGTCCACTGCGGTTTAAGCCTGGCTCCACTCCGCCCTACCACTCCGATGTAATGAAAGCTACGCCGCTATCCGACCTCACCTCAACATCCTGTTAGAATCTCTGCGTGGGGAAAGGTCAAACGATGTCACTATTTCTCTCTAAGGCTGAGAAGAGCGAAAGATAGAGAGAATAAGAGATGAAGGGAGAGATTGCCTCGTGTAATGGAGAAGTGAAAAAGTACGGAAAAAGTGTAGGAGGGGAGAGAGAGAGAGACAGAGAGAGAGAGAGAGGGAGGGGAGAGAGAGTTAGGGTAAGGCGAAAAGTAGAGGGGAGATGGAAAGGAGACACACATTCAAAGATATAAATGAAAACAAAGGAAAAAGTTCGAAAGCATAAGAGGAACGGAGATAGTGAGAAAGAGAGAAAGAGAGAGAGAGACGGAGAGAAAGAGAGAGACATGGCCTAAGGAAACGAGCATTTCTGTTAAATTATAACACCTTTTGCGTAAGAGAACTTATCTATCCTTTTTTCCGGAGAGCGATCTGTTGTTCAGGGCAATCGTTCTTAAACTCTTTCCTCACTTCTCGCAGGTGGGGCGGTGAAGCGATCTTAGATTTTCCTCTGCCAAACCCCAACTACTACAAGGTTCTTTTTTAAATACTATCATCCTCACGATCAATCTCTACCAAAATCTTTCTGTATTTCGTTAGCTTTTATTGGTGCTCCATTATGTCGGGAATATATCCTTATCTCTCTATTTCTCTCTATCTCTCTTTTTCTTTTTCTCTCTCGCTCTCACCTCTTTCTCCCTCTCTTCTCTCTCTCTTAGTCTCTCTCTCTCTCTCTCTCTCTCTCTCTCTTTCTCTCTCTCTCTTCTCTCTCTCCCTTTCTCTCTCTCTTCTTTCTCTCTTTCTTTCTCTCTGTCTTTATCTCTCTATTTCTCTCCACTCTCTCCCTCTCTTCCTACCCTCAATCCCTATCCTCTCATCCTTCTCCTTTTCAGAATGGCGTCATTCTTCTTCTTCTGCTCCCAACAGTCTTCTCCTGCATGTCCGTGACTCCGGGACCAGGAGGTACGGTAACCTCATTCAAATTTATTTAGCTTATAAATACACAAAGAGCATATTTCACATTCTAACTAGTTGAGAAAAGTCAGTGAAATATTTATTTATTCTCGTATGTGTCATTTTGTACCTGAATATTAATATATATTGTTCAAATCTTATGACTTTCTCTCTAACCTTCTTCCATCAATTTCTCGCACTTGCTCTCATTCTCTCTCTCTCCCCCGATATCTCTGTCTCTGTTTTCTCTCTGCACCTATGCAAATAAAACTTTTTGAAGAGACGCCTTGCCCAACTCTTAACTTCATGGACATCGGCACGAGTCCTCAAGGGGAATCAGTCGCGCCGACAGTCGAAGGCAGGGTTGGAGTTGAATTTTAGCTACATATTAATTAATTCTTAAAAGAGCTGCATCTTGATATTTGATTACCGAGCGATAACAACAAGCTCTTCATATTTATCCAATATCCAATTTGAATGAAAATACAATACTTTGCCTTGCATGTATGTATGTACATACATAGGTGGTACGGTGCCCGGCTGATTCATCGTCATCCATTCTCCGTGAAGGCGAAACCAAAGCAACTATAGTTAGTTATTTTGCTGCCTATCTCTCTCTCTTACTCTCTTTCCCTTTCTTTGTTTCTGGTGCGCTCTCTGTCTTTAGATTTCAGTCTCCTTTAAAAAATTGAATGCATAACCGTAATTATCTATTGATCTGAATTGATAGTCAAAGCAATAAAGAATCCAAAAATTGATGTTTTCAATACTGCAGCTGCCCGCCGGCACTCTTCTCGCATGCAAGGCCGGCAAATGGTCGGCGTCCACCGACCCGAACGTTGAGGGCGAGGCGTACGATCCGTCCGATGGCAGTAGACTCGGCTGCATCAGTCAGTGTTGAGATTAAATATAAAATAATTAATGTTTGAATTGCCGCGCCTGCCCTGAGCATATTCTCGTTCTCGCCTGCTATTTAGCTGAATAGCACACGCTCGCGAATGAGAGTTCGAAGAGAAATCTCAAGTATTTTTAGGTGATCCCCCTCCTTTAAAATGAACAATTCTTTTCATCATCTTTGAAACAGCAATGTACTTTATGTTGCTCGATCTCATTCTGATCGCCAGCTTTATTGCTTGCTAGGTAGCAAAAGGAATGTGGAGCACAAGGGGTAGCATAAATGTGTTTTTATAGTCAGTTTGAAAGGGTCGTTAGATTAATAGTAAAAGATGCCACATCCTGTTCAGTTCATCACATTTGGGGATGCGAAGAAGCTTACGGTGGATCAGATGTACTGCGATTCTGGAATGTCCTTCCTGCGCGACCCTGCAGGAAAGAGATTTCGGCCCAGTGGAATGATGACTTGCCAATAGAAAATTCTCGGTCTAGTTCTCGTCTACTTCTTACACTTAGCGTATCAATCTGTAGTTAGGTCACCTGTACATATGTAAATAAAGAGGTATGTCTAAAAGTAATGTCTAAATTCTATCTATGTATGTATTTTATGTAGTATAAAATCTGTTGAACAAATGGTGCAAACACAGGAATATTATTACAATTTGTTTCGCTCATATACATATGTATACTATAGGTTTTGTTTTGTTTGTATTGTGAGACCTGTCCACGATTTCGTAATGTATTGCTTTTAAAATGTGATAAAGAGACTGTTATATGACGCTATTTGCGAAGGAAGGCAGGGGACCCGGTCAAAACAGACCAGTTTGGATATTGTCCTAAAGTTCCTTATAGGTCCTTCCTGGTATGAGGAATCGATGTGTCGTGGTGAAGGAATCGAAAAATGGCCTTTTCGTTTCATGCGAAGGCTAGAAATCCGTGCAGGAGGGCGAGTTGGATATTGCGCCTGCCCCAGTGCATGGGGGCCTAGCCCACCCCCGGGGACTCGTCCACCCACATTCAAACCCTGACGTGTTGAAGACCGGAGAATTGTTTGTCCTGGAGCACCTGAAAGGGCGGATAGAGAGCGGTTAAAAAGGACATTTTTCACTATACAGACATATATATATATATATATATATATATATATATATAATAGATTGTGTAAAAAAGAAAGAGAGCGAAATTTAAGAAATGTTAACTTACTACGAATCATGATGAGCAACGATCACTGGATTATAAGAATCGTATTATATATATACATATACATATATAACTAAAATCATACAAAATACATTTAGTTTAATTAAGCAACCGCAAAGGAGAGGCAATAGTGCTAAAGCTGACAACGTCATCATAGGTGTAATTGAGAAACTGGATCGCCCCATCACCCCCTCACTTTCACTGTCTCTCACTCTGACTCTCACTCTCACTGTGAGTCTCACTCTGACTCTCACTACTCACAATCAATCACGAGACGACAAGGAGCAAATTGAGATGTAAGCTGAAAATAACGAATAATTTTATAAAATAAATCCTAGAAGTCGCACTGAACATTCAAGGCGGAGACTTATCGCCTTGTTCACTGCAGGAGGCAATGGGAGTAAACATTTTCGTAAATATAAAACAAAAACACAGGAAAGGATCTTATGCCAATTTCAGAGCTCATCGTTCCATTCGCTTTATTTGCCCAAGTTTCATCAAATAAAGCAAATTTAATATTGGTATATTAGTCATAAGGTACAAGATTGAAAAGAACAGAGATTCCAAAACAGGTAGAAATTCCAAGTAGAATGAGCTAGAGAAAGATGGTGAATGAGAGAAAGAGAGGGAGAGAAAAAGGGAGAGATATATAAAGCATGACCTTTTGGCCGTGATGAAACATGGTTCTGTACGCCTAGCAAGAGCCACTTTCATCGCAGAAAGGCCATTACGGAAATGAGGCGTTGAATGGATAAAGCAGAGAACGCAGATCGAAATATGGCAATTGACATCGCCTTTCGTTTACGCGCTCAAAGAGTGATCATATTTATCTGAGCGAGAGAGTAGAGAGAGAGAGAATCGTAGTGAATGATAGAAAGTGAGACTGGTCGGGAGAAATGGATGAAGAGAGAGAGAGGGAGAGAGAGAGAGAGATAGATAGATACTAGATAGAGAGAGAGAGAGCGATGGTGTAAGGGAAACGAGCGTTTCTGTTATTTAGGTGATTACCGCTTTCACCAAGTTGTAATTCTTCAATTAGGCATCTTCGTAACATTTCTCGAATTACGAGTAATACCTAACCAGAAGAATATATATTTCGAATTTCAATATGTAAACTTTTGAATAAATAAGGATTTAACGAATTCCAACAAACAATAAAATATGAAAACAGTGAAAGGCCAACGCAAAAGAGATGATCGCAATGGCTACTCTCTCTCTCACTCTCACTCTTTCTCTCTCTCATTAACTCTCTCCCTCTTTATTTCTCTGTCACTCTTCCTCTCTTTCTTTCACTCTGAGCCTTCCTTCCTAATCTCTCTCTACAATCTATTTCATTTCCATTGTCCCTCTCTTTCTTTGCTCACCTGTGTACACTTGTTTACAATCCCAATTGCATCACGGATCTATCGTCCACATTTCGCAATATACATACGTAAATCAACGATTTAAGATGAAACAACTCTAAAGATGAGAGGGAGCTGGTAGAGATACTGTTTTCGACTGATATGTACGTTTGGTATTTCTTTGCAAAAAAGGGGTGATAAATCGTTTGGGATGTAAAGGATTGCTTTCAGAAAGACAAAGAAGTGGCTCATCACTAGCCGGCTGTGCCAGTCTACAAGATTACCATGAAAAAAGGTGAGTTATTGCATTTTTCTTACTTTATATTTTGATTTAGATCAAAGAGTTTTTTTTTTAATTTACAAACCTTAAAATGGCAGGTTGTTATGGTAGTGAAAACGTCAGGCAATCATAAGGCATTGGGACTACGCAGCAAATTGAGCAAACAAAATGAAACAAAATGCATGAATCAATAACTAAAAAAGTCAAACCTTCACCTTTTGTTTTCACGAATTGATGCAAGTCCTCACTTTCGTGGTTGGTATTTCTCCGACCTCACTCCGAGCTCCAAACTGCGAGGTGTTTCTGGAATCAGAGAGGGCGTTGAGGTCTATGGCGGCGTAACAATTCATGGAAGTGGAAGAGAAGTTCTGCGACGTTTAACTTGGAGGTTAAGTGTACTAGAGCTCTGACCCTTCGGATAGGCTCGAATTCAAGATTTTGTTTTCTCCACTACTTGGCCCTTTAAACTGTAGTGGGCCGTAGATGAGGACCGTCAAAGATGACAGTAGATGAGAATCGTATGATATACATAGATGTTGATATGAAGCATGGATGATGCAGTGAATCGTTCAAGGTTATCGCGTCTTAAACATTCTCCTTTCCTCAGTCAATTGTGATTTGAAGCACAAGGTCAAAAGATCAAGAAATGAATTGGCCCGCCTGCCTTTCTTTTCCCATCTTCTCTCTCTCTCTCTCATTCTCTCTCTCTCGTTCTCTCTCTCTCATTCTCTCTCTCTCTCTTATTCTCTCTCTCTCTCTCGTTTTCTCTCTCTCATTCTCTCTCTCTCTCATTCTCTCTCTCTCATTCTCTCTCTCTGTGTGATCTCTCTGCTTCTTCATCGTCATCATCCTTAAAACTTTTTTGGAAAGCATTTGTTTAATGAATATGTCATAAATAATAGTATCATTACTGTACAACTGACACTAGTTGATTTATTCTTACACCCACTGTCTTTAAAGTCATGAAAACGTTTATTGCCCGAAAAATAAACCGTCATGTTTGTAGGTCAACTATCTGAATGTAAAAGAAGAATGAAAAATTTTCTTCGAGTATAAAATAACAAGAATAGAGAGGGGGCGCGGAACACTGAATGCGTAAATGGAGATTTGCCTCCTCTTTCACTCTGGGAGACGGTTGTGATCTCGGTTCTATAGTTTGCCGATGTTAGCTACGTGGGAAGTAATGGAAAACTTGCCATTGCCAGCTCTATCATTGTAAATCCTCGAATGATCTCTGTCTTTTTATTTCTTGTTCATTTATATAAGTACGAACAAATTCCATTCAACGGAGCATATTTAGATAATAAAAATATTGCTATTTCTAAATCTATTTCACAGACATAACGTTTGCTAAAGAATGTACTATCTGTTATATTCATAGTTACATTCATCTCATTTGCCAGAATTTTATGAAATGAAGCAAATTTAATAGTGGGATATTTATTAGTCGCATCGTACGAGGTGGTAAAGAATACAGATTTAGACAAATGTAGGAATGGCAAGAAGAAAGAGTTAGAGAAAGATGGAGAGTAAATGCAGGGAAGTGTGTACAGAGAACAGTTTTTCTCCTTGTATTATACACATGAAGAGAAAAGGGATCGATGATTTTTTGGCCGCGATAAGCCCCGCAGGCAAATTAAACATGGTTTCATCTTAAGGCTGTCATTACCGGCCAAGCTATAGCAGAAAGGTCATTAAGAATGAATAGAGCAGAGAAGGCTGATCAAAGTGCGTACGGCAATTGACATGGCCTTTCGTTACTTCAGCGCGAGGAGTGAACATATTTAGAGTGATAGCGAAGGGAGGGAGAGAGAGAGAAAGAGAAGGAGAACGAAAGGAGAGAAGAAGGAAATGGTTGCGAGAAATCGAAGAAGAGAGAGAGAGAGAAAATATAAATGTGATAAGACAGGGAGACTCCGAGCAAAGAAATTGCAGCAAAAGAAAGTTCGAAATCATATGGGAGTGAGAGAGAAAGAGAGAGAGAGAGAGAGAAGGAGAACTAGCGTATCTGCTGAATTAGAACACCTTTAGCGTAAGAGAACTTACATATTTTTCCATTTCCGGAGAGCGATCTCTATGTGAGGACCATCGTTCTTAAGGGAGCTCGTTCCTCACTTCTGCCGGGCCGGTGAGGAGATCTTGCCTTTAGAGTTTCCAATTCACTTCATTATCGCTCATTTCAATTCAGAATAAAGAGATCCTTCTTGACTAGTCTGTTTTAAGTATTATCATAAACAGTATCTCCCAAAATCTATTTGTTTTTCTTTTGTTAATTGGTGTTCAATTATATATAGTATATGAACTATTCTGCTTCTAACATTTGTATAGTATCCTTCTATCTCTACCTGTTTCCTGCTATTTTTGTCTCTCTCTCTTCTCGCTCTTCTTCTCTCTGTCTCACGCCCTCTTTCTCTCTGTGTGTCTCTTTCTTCCTACAATCTACCCTATCGTCACATCCTCCTCCTTTTCAGAATGACAACTCGAAGCTCATTCATTCTTCTCCTTCTGCTCCCAACAGTCTACAGCTGCATGCCAGTGAATCCAGGACCAGTAGGTACGGTACTCTAGTTCAAATTTATTTAGTTTATAAATTCAAACCTAAATGCACATTTTTCGTTCCAACTTGCCAAGAAAAGTTAGTCCTATATTTATTTTATCTGGTATGTTTCGTTTTATTTTAAATCTTATGACAAAGATTGCTCAGTCTCACTAACCCTCTTCCATCTACTTCTCACACTCACTCTCTTTCTCTCTTTCTCTTAATCTCTATCTCTCCCTCTGCCTCTCGCCATCTCTGTCTTTGTTTCTCTATTTCTTTTCCGCACTGCACCGAGCAGCAAAAACTCATTGAAGAGACACCGTGCCCATCTCTGAAGTTCATGGACGTCGGTATGATTCCTCAAGGGGAATCCGTCGCGCCGACAGTAGAAGGCAGGGTAAGAGTCTAATCAGAACGTTTACTTCATTAGCTTAATATTAATTAATTCATTTTTTAATTAATTATAATTATTTTATAACCACTAGAATTATCCGTACTATTTTCAAATCTTAGAAGCTTCACAGGCTGTTATTTTATTTGTATTTGATAACAGGAAACTATTCTGCTTTATCCAAGAATAAATTTTAGAGAGGAAAAATGCAACACTTGTATTGTAGGTGGTACGTTGCCCGGCTGATTCAACGGCCTCCATTCTTCGCGCAGGCCAGCCAGCACCAACTCCGGTTCGTTTTTTCACCCTCTTCTCCCATTCTCTCTATCTCTCTCTCATACGACCGCTTTCTCTCTCTCCCTATCTCACTCCCTCCCTCTCTTTAATCAAATCATTTTGTCCATCGCTCACCTTCTTTTCAATAAGGCAAAGAAAAAGATTTGAAAGTTCATAACCGTAATTATCTATTAATCAAAATTGTTAGTCAAAGAATGAAAAAAAACATTGAATTGAAGTTGCCCGCCGGCACTCTCCTCGCGTGCAAGGCAGGCAAGTGGTCGGCGACCACCGACCCGAACGTTGTGGGCGTGGCATACGACCCGGCCGATGGCAGCAAAATCGGTTGCATTAGTCAGTGCTCGCTTTTCAGATTAAAGGAAAGACTCCAAATACTATATCATATTAGAAAATTATCATTTCTGCCATTACGACAGTTCTCCATCCTCCAGTCCTATATAAACCGCCACACGAGTCAATAATACTGTGTTCTACTCGGCTCCCTCTTGTGCACCATATTCCTTGTGTTGCCTACCAAGCAACATGTCCTCATACAAAATTAATTCGTGTTTGAATTGCCGCGCTTTCAGCTACCAGTAGGCTCAACTCTCTCATTCTCGCGTGCTATTTCACAAGTCGCACAAAGCCGAGTCGTGAAAATAGCACGCAATTATGGAGAATACCTACAAGGGGCGAATGCGGCAAATCGAATATGCATTAATTACATTTCGATGATCTCCCTGCTTTAAGAAGAACAAGTCTGCGGATGACAAAGATGACGTCATACTCAGAATTGCGCTTTTTTATTATTTTTTTAACGGCGATCAATTTTGTCTAGCTTTTACGCGCCAAATTTAAACTGAAAAATATATTTGAATTTAAAAATTTAGAAGCTCGTACGCCTCCGGGAGGAGCGTGCGTGCCGTTGCCACTCTTACCAGCGGGAGGCGATGTCGTCTTGCCGACTAAAACCGATGTGGTGAGAGAATACCGTATTTACTCTAATTGAAACGCTTTCTCCAATAGTAGCGCTCTTGAAATAGAGGCACCCCGTTTAAAATCACAATAGCAATTGTGAAAAGTACACCTGTTTTATAGCTATTATGGTAATTTGTTCTTGCAAAATGCTATCGACGCGGTAATCACTCCTTGTTTAGTTGATGACGTGCCCAATGGATACTGTTTTTGGCATTCAGCCAAATGGAGCGACAATGCCAGTAAAAGTATGTGTCTTCTCTTTCTCATAGTTTTAAGAATAGAAAGTGGGGGGGGGGAGATGGGGAGATAGGAGACAGGCAGGAAGAGAGAAAGAGGAAAAAGAGAGTTGAAGATTGTGGTGCATAAATCTTCAACATCGAAGCATAACCGTCATCATTTAGCTTCCCATGAACATCGTGCTGTCTTGCATTAACGGAGCATGGCACGGCACTCCAGTGGCTGGACAGCCAGGGCAGATTGTGCCTGCAGATGCTAAAGTCGGCTGCATAAGTCAGTGGATATACTCGCAATCTCCTCCTTGACCATGAGCAGAGCACCGTCAGTGCTGTGTTTCTGGCAAGTTTATGCACGAAAAGAGCGTACGTATGTAGATATTCTAAAATAACTATAAGAAACTTTTAAAATGTTAGGAAAGGCTAACTGTACGCACTCTGGAATAACTTTTTCAGAAATAACTTAATTGATGGAAATGTAATCAGGAGGAATCTTTTGAAAATGTCGCGTTTTTTGCTGTAGAAAATTATAAATTAAAACTAACAATTAATTAAAAATTTAGAACCCGCAGCGCCAGGAGCCTGTCCGGCGCTCAAGGTTCTACCAGTCGGCGTACAGGCGTATGGCGAGATCGTTACACCTGCACAGTCGACCGACATGGTAAGCACTGGTCATTACGGTATAACAGGTTTGACGTTTAGAAGAGTAATATTTATTGATCTTTACTTGAACCAATTAATCCATGAATTACACATAAGTAGTGTATCGTAGCTCAAAAATCAACTGTAATCTTTTTGAACATTCCTGACTGTTGTTCACGCGTCTCTCTTAATCATTACAGCCCAATCGCCCTTGTGTCATGCAAAGGCGGGAATTCTAATGTGGGAAATTGGTTCCTTTGATGTAAGAGAGGAAAGATGTGCATCTGTTTAGCTCTTCATGTGCGCAGCTGGATCCGAACTCGTCACTCGTCCCGTGGGGGCGGGTGTTCCTGTTCCGGTTCGTGTATGCGATCTACTCATATGTTTTCTTGCTCTTTCTTCAATTGCCAGATGATGTAAGCGTGCTATTCTTTATGCATCAAAGCGTTACGTAAAGCACTTTACTCGTTTTATACAGTGCAAGTTTGATAGCTTTTTTGGTGATTTAAAATCTATATGACATTTTTTTTAGAGAGAGAGAGAGAGGGAGAGAGTGAGAGGGAGAGGGAGAGAGAGAGAGAGTGAGAGAAGGAGCAAGATACAAGCAGAGATTCCTGCTATGGCACATTAAATATGTCATTTTAAAGGAGCCCGCGGGTAGAGTGTTCTCGTGCATTGCGGGTGAGTGGCATTCGACTCCTACTGCGGGTACGCCCGGGCAGATTCGCCCGACCGCCACGATTGAAGTCGGCTGCCTTAAGAAGCCGACGACCGAGTGCGAGAATCTCGTCTTCTTGGAAGGAACGCATCCCATCCTCATCTTCACAAAGCCGACTCAAACCAACATGGTATATGACTTACTTCTTCTATACAGGGGCCGGCAAGGACCGATAATATCCGGCTCCAGCTCTTAAATAAAGGGGGTACCAATACAGCAAATACGGTGCTGTGTCCACACAGTAGAGGGAAGGACAAGGAATGGTGCTGTGTGAGACGAGAGGCGAGGCGGATAGAAAGCTTTATTAGAAGAGAGAGGACCACCGTAGACCGCGTAGAGAGAAGAAGTCGATTTGCCCCACTATCTAGCGGGGCGCTTATTTACATCTCACTAGCGAGGATAGGTGGTGAATGAGGTTGAGTGGTCTCTGCCGGGCAAGACATTGTCAAAGGATACGAATGAACATGAGAGAGAGAGCAACTCTAACGGCTATCTACCACTCACAGAGTCAAAGATCAAACAACATGACGTCTGGGTCTCTCATCACTTGTTGGAAATGTAATGATAATAACTAGGGAGAGCATATAGACTGCATCTTCCTCCCACCCGTTGGCACTCCTTGCTTGATTTCGTAGACTAAATGCTGATTTTCAAAAAGCGGGCAGTCCTATAATCGATCTTCTAGGCCAAAGTTGTACATATATCTGGACGATAAAAGAAGAAGTCTTTTTTTGGCGCATACAAAAAATTTTAACAAACTGCTGTGACTCACTTTCATGGTGTGAATGCTTAAAGTATTTCGAATGTCCGACGGGCTATGCTGCTGTCATCCGTCCGAATGATGCGATGTTTCCGAATGAGGCAAGTTATTCATATTTCAAGGATGGAGAGAGAGAGAGATAAAGAGATAGAGAGAGAGAGCGCGCGCGAGTGAGAGAACGTCATGAACTAGAGAATCGTCGACAAGCTACGGTCCTTTCAGCTGCCGCCGATGACGGTGTTCCTCTGCAAGGAGAAGACATGGACGACGACCATGGACAAGACCATGGCCGGCATGGCCTTCGACCCGAAACTGAACATGGTCGGCTGTGCCAGTCAGTGGCTATGCTCTCATAAATCGTGCACATAAAAAAACTCTCCGATATTATTGCTTTCCGTTATACGTTTTATGTTTGTAATAATAATTTCGTATAGCTACTTATACTTTTTTTTCTAATTATGTAAAATATGATAGAACCGTGCGGATGCAAAAGATTGCCTTTCCTCGGATCCTGCAATCCCGACAGTCCCTGCGTCGTGCCCATGTCATCAGACTGCGGTAGTACTTGCCCCGAAGGAAGCGAGCTGCTCCACGTGGTTAGCTCATCGCAAGAGTGAAATCCAACCATTCAAGGGTGCGCAAAATCAATGCCCGCTTAATTACACATTGATTTGTTGCACATGGATTGACTAGAATCCATATCTCATTCAATAACCGCGAAAAGGAGGTATGGATATCTCGAAACATAGAAATATGTAGCAGGGTTCCTGGACACGCGGCGGCCGCGTTGCGGCTTTATTTGCGACCATTTGCAAATCATAAGCTATTTGCTAATGGTTGCAGCTATTTGCTCCCCTCACAAGGCTATTTACAGAACGCCCCGGGAACTCTGGCTGTGGTCGCGGGCGGCAAAATTACTTGCCAAGCGAACGACATGTTTATGCCGCAACTGCCAATGGGCACTGATGTCACGTGCAAGCTCAAAACCGGTTGGTGTTTTTTTAAACTTGCTGCCAAAATAGCTCGTCGTACAACGCTCACAAACCTACTTGATTTTTTCTAAATAAAGGCAAAAATCTAATCGTAAGCAAAAGTAAAGACGACGAAAAGAGGTAAGAACTTTCAGCTCCCCTAATGATGTCGCCCGACGCGAATTGCAAGAACTTCCCGGGTCTCAAGTACTACAAGGATGGAATGCAGCTTAAGGCGTTCTGTCCTGCGGCACCCGTCTTGTACAATGTTTGTTTCTGGTCAAATGGCAAGCGTAACATTGAAACAACTGCGATTCGCTGCTTAACTTGTAGTTGTTTTAAAAGTATATTTAAAAAGAAAAAAATAAGGATAAAGAGTTTATTTACTCGTGCAATGAAATCAGTCCGCAATGACGGAGACGCTCTATCTGACATGCGCGGGCGGCAAGTGGTTTCCGGACGGAATGAGCACGGAGGTCACGGAGGCAGTGTGTGGAAGTCAGTCAATGGGGAGAAAGAGTGGCCACGCATTCTCTCTCTCTCTCTCTCTCTCTCTCTCTCTCTTTCTCACTCTCTCCTACCTCTCGCTCGCTCTCTTTTACTCTCTCTCACTCTTGCAGCGACCGACCAGGCCACGCGATGCACATCCTGCTTGAAAGACGCTGATAACGTGATGATGACTGGCGTCATCGCGGTGGTCCGCAACGGAAGATGCTACGTGAAATGCATGGCGGGCGCTTCAAAGATCAAAGGAATGGTCAGTTGCCATTTTTTCTTCTCTAACTCGAATCGGTTCATCGTTTTATCAATGCTTATGCAAATAGTCCATGTTAAAGGAGCACGAAACTGAATCGTAATCTATTTGAATTTTCCTGAATATTCTAACTAACTAAATCGTTCTAACTAAATCGACTTATCAAAAATGCTCAATGTCTATAAAAAAGCAAAGAGTTTGGAAAAATCCACATAATTATTATTTTTAACTCAATTCGAAAGCGTCGTTAGACTAATACTAAGTGATGCCATATCATGTTCAGTTCGTCAAGGGCACGGAGGCGCCAATGGAGCTGACGGTGAATCAGATGTACTGCGTGCTTGGAAGTTCCTTCCTGCGTACGGCTAACGGCGAAGAGCTTCTGCCCAAGGGACCGATGACTTGCCTTGGCCCATAGAAAACTCTCGGTCTAGATCTCGATTTCTTCTTACACTTCGCGTTTCTATCAGTAGCATATGGAAATATGTACATATGTATATCAAAGTTCTATCTATGTATTTTATGTAAAAGAAACCGTGAAAAACACAGGAATGTTTTTAATTTTTGGCTTAGTTATTCACTCATGTATATTTTGGATTCCACGACTTCGTAATTTATGGCATAAAAACTACATAAACTACACAAGAGTGCGATCGTAGCCATGGGCTGCAAGTTCACACAATCAATGAAGAACTTTTTCTGAATTTCAGGTAAAAAGGGTTGGGGAGAGAAAGTAGGACGATTTGTGAGAGACTCAAAAAGAACCCAAGGACCCCGCCATAGCTGAATATAGTATGAAAAGAGCCCATTGTTAGCTTTCGAATGACCTTTCAAATTTAGAAACCTTAGGATGTTTTGATGTTTCCTAATCGAATATCCGGTGCGGTATTACAAATCAACAATTCAAAATCATATCCACACGCATTACAAGCCAAACCCTCTCACTAAAATTTTTACCCTACAATGCTTTGTTATGAGTGACAAAATTAGGGTCGCTAGGCTGCTGACATTTCCACCACGAATTCAATTGTTTAGGGCATTTGAATTGAAATATTCCATTTTTTCCTTGAAGTAGGAAAAAAATCATCACCTGGCGAGCTCTGGCAGAAAGGTCATTGCGGAACTGAAGAATTGAGTGGATAAAGCAGAGAAGGCTGATCGAAGTATTACAATTGCCTTTCGTTACGTCTGCTTGAAGACTGGGCATATCTACATGCAGAGAGCAGAGAGAGGAAAAGAGAGAGAGAACGAAAAACGATAGAGAGAAATGGACGGGTCGGAAGAAGAGAGAGAAAGGGAGAGAGAGAGAGTTAGACAAACAGTATACCTGAAAAGACAGGGAGCCGCAAATAAAAATAGTACCTAAAATGGTTCACTCTGACTCTGACTCTCACTCTGAGTCTCTCTCTGACTCTCACTCTCACTCTGAGTCTCACTATGACTCTCAATCTCACTCTGAGTCTCACTATGACTCTCAATCTCACTCTGACTCTCACTCTCACTCTGAGTCTCACTCTGACTCTCACTCTCACTCTGAGTCTCACTCTCACTCTCACTCTCACTCTGTGTCTCACTCTGACTCTCACTCTCACTCTGAGTCTCTCTCTGACTCTCACTCTCATTCTGAGTCTCACTATGACTCTCACTCTCACTCTGAGTCTCACTATGACTCTCACTCTCACTCTGAGTCTCACTCTCACTCTCATTGTCACTCTGTGTCTCACTCTGACTCTCACTCTCACTCTGAGTCTCTCTCTGACTCTCACTCTCACTCTGAGTCTCACTCTGACTCTCATTCTCACTCTGAGTCTCACTCTCACTCTCACTCTCACTCTGAGTCTCACTCTGACTCTCACTCTCACTCTGAGTCTCTCTCTGACTCTCACTCTCACTCTGAGTCTCACTCTGACTCTCACTCTCACTCTGAGTCTCTCTCTGACTCTCACTCTCACTCTGAGTCTCACTCTGACTCTCACTCTCACTCTGAGTCTCTCTCTGACTCTCACTCTCATTCTGAGTCTCACTCTGACTCTCACTCTCACTCTGAGTCTCACTATGACTCTCACTCTCACTCTGAGTCTCACTCTGACTCTCACTCTCACTCTGAGTCTCACTCTCACTCTCACTCTCACTCTGAGTCTCACTCTGACTCTCACTCTCACTCTGAGTCTCACTCTGACTCTCACTCTCACTCTGAGTCTCACTCTGACTCTCACTCTCACTCTGAGTCTCACTCTGACTCTCACTCTCACTCTGAGTCTCACTGTGACTCTCACTCTCACTCTGAGTCTCACTCTCACTCTCACTCTCTCACTCTGAGTCTCACTCTGAGTCTCACTCTCACTCTCACTCTGAGTCTCACTCTGACTCTCATTCTCACTCTGAGTCTCACTCTCACTCTCACTCTCACTCTCACTCTGTGTCTCACTCTGACTCTCACTCTCACTCTGAGTCTCACTCTGACTCTCACTCTCACTCTGAGTCTCACTCTGACTCTCACTACTCACAATCAATCACGAGACGACAAGGAGCAAATTGAGATGTAAGCTGAAAATAACGAATAATTTTATAAAATAAATCCTAGAAGTCGCACTGAACATTCAAGGCGGAGACTTATCGCCTTGTTCACTGCAGGAGGCAATGGGAGTAAACCTTTTCGTAAATAAAAAAACACACAGGAAAGGGTCTTATTCCAATTTCAGAGCTCATCGTAACATTCGCTTGATTTGCCCAAGTTTCATCAAATAAAGCAAATTTATATTGGTATATTAGTCATAAGGTACAAGATTGAAAAGAACAGAGATTCCAAAACAGGTAGAAATTCCAAGTAGAATGAGCTAGAGAAAGATGGTGAATGAGAGAAAGAGAGGGAGAGAAAAGGGGAGAGATATGGAAAGCATGACCTTTTGGCCGTGATGATACATGGTTCTATACGCCTAGCAAGAGCCACTTTCATCGCAGAAAGGCCATTACGGAAATTGATAAAGCAGAGAACGCAGATCGAAATATGGCAATTGACATCGCCTTTCGTTTACACGCTCAAAGAGTGATCATATTTATCTGAGCGAGAGAGTAGAGAGAGAGAGAATCGTAGTGAATGATAGAAAGTGAGACTGGTCGGGAGAAATGGAGAGAGAGGGAGATAGAGAGAGAGAGATAGATAGATACTAGATAGAGAGAGGGAGCGATGGTGTAAGGGAAACGAGCGTTTCTGTTATTTAGGTGATTACCGCGTTCACCAAGTTTTAATTCTTCAATTAGGCTTTTTCATACTACATATTTATCGAATTACGAGTTATTACTAGATAAATAGAAGAATATAGATTTCGAATTTCTAGAATCTTATGGAAACTTTTGAATATATAGGGATTTAACGAATTCCAACAAACAATAAAATATGAAAACAGTGAAAGGCCAACGGAAAAGAGATGATTGCAATGGCTACTCTCTCTCACTCTCACTCTCTCTCTCTCATTAACTCTCCCTCTTTATTTCTCTGTTACTCTTATTCTCTTTCTTTCACTCTGAGTCTCCCTTCCTAATCTCTCTCTACAATCTATTTCATTTCCATTGTCCCTATCTTTCTTTGCTTACCTGTGTACACTTGTTTACAATCCCAATTCCATCTCGGATCTATCGTCCACATTTCGCAATATATGTAAATCAACGATTTAAGATGAAACAACTCTAAAGGTGAGAGGGAGCAGGTACTGTTTTCGACTGATATGTACGTTTTATTTTTCCTGGCAAAAAAGGGGTGATAAATCGTTTGGGATCTAAGGGATTGCTTTCAGAAAGACAAAGAAGTGGCTCTTCACTAGCCGGCTGTGCCAGTCTACAAGATAGCCATGAAAAGAGTTATTGCATTTTCCTTACTTTATATTTTGATTTATGGTTAGATCAGAAAACCTTGAAATGAAAAGTTGTTATGGTATACCATATTATAGTGAAAACGTCAGGCAATCGTAAGGAAATTGAGCAAACAAAATGAAACGAAATGCACGAATAAATAACGAAAAAAAAATCACACCTTTAGTTGGCACGAATTGATGCAAGTCCTCTCACGAATTGATGCAAGTCTTCACGAACGTGGTAGGTAATTCTCGGACCTCACTCCGACCTCCAAACTGCGAGGTGTTTCTGCAATCAGAGAGGACGTTGAGGTCTATGGCGGCGTAACAATTCATGGGAGTGGAAGAGAACTTCTGCTACGTTTAACTGGGAGGTTAAGTGTACTAGAGCTCTCATCCTTCGGGCAGGCATGAATTCAGGATTCAGTTTTTGGCCCTTTAAACTGTAGTGGACAGTAGATGAGGACCGTCGAAGATGACAGTAGATTAGTACCACGGATGAGGGCCGTAGATGAGGCAGTAGTATGATATACATAGATGTTGATGAAGCATGGCTGATGCAATGGATCGTTCAAGGTTATCGCGTCTTAATCGTTCTCCTTTCTTCAGCCAATTGTGATTTGTAGCACAAGGTCAAAAGATCAAGAAATGACTTGGCCCGCCTATCTTGCTTTTTTCTTCTTCTCCCTCTCTCTGTGATCTCTCTGCTTCTTTTTCGTCATCATAATTAAAACTTTTTTGAAAAGCATCTGCTTAAGGAATAATGAGCGATGGTAAATGCCATAAATAATAGTACCATTACTGTACAACTGACACAAGTTGATTTATTCTTATACCCACTGTCTTTAATGTCATGAAAACGTTTATTGCCGGAAAAATTCACCGTCACATTTGTAGGTCAACTATCTGAATGTTAAATAAGAATGAAGAATTTTCTTCGATCATAAAATAACACCAATAGAGAGGAGGAGCGGAACATTGAATGCATAAATGGAGATTTGCCTCATCTTTCACGCTGGGAGACTGTTGTTATCTCGGTTCTATAGTTTGCCGATGTTAGCTACGTGGGAAGTAATGGAAAACTTGCCATTGCCAGCTCTAGCATTGTAAATCCTGGAATAATCTCTGTCTTTTTATTTCTTGTTCATTTATTTAAGGACGAACAAAATCCATTCAACGGAGAATAATTACATTATTTTATTTCTAAATCTATTTTAACGTTTGTTAAAGATTGTGCTATCTGTTATATCCATCGTTACATTCGTCTCAGTTGCCAAAATTTCATGAAATGAAGCAAATTTAATAGTGGGATATTAATCGCAACGTTCGAGGTGGTAAAGAATACAGATTTAGAAAAATGTAAGAATATCAAGAAGAAAGATTTAGAGAAAGATGGATAGTGAAAGCAGGGGAGTACAGTAGAACTGTTTTTCTCCTTGTATTATACACAAGAAGAGAAAAGGGGAGCAATGATTTTTTGGTCGTGATAAGCCCCGCAGGCAACGCCACTACCGGCCAAGTGATAGCAGAAAGGTCATTAAGAATGGATAGAGCTGAGAGGGCTGATCAAAGTGCATACGACAATTGACATGGCCTTTCGTTACTGCTGCGCGAAGAGAGAGAGAGAGAGAGAGAGATAAAGAGAACGAAAAGAGCGAAAAAGGAAATGATTGCGAGAAATAGAGGAAGAGAGAGAGAGAGATAGGAAAATAAATGTGAAAAGGCAGTGAGACTCAGAACAAAAAAGATGGCAGCAACAAAAAAGTTCGAAATCGTATGGGAGTGAGAGAGAGGGAGAGAGAGAGACGGCCAAAGGAGAACGAGCGTTTCTATTGAATTAGAACACAGAGAAATTACATTTTTATCCGTTTCCGGAGAGCGATCTCTGGGTGAGGACCATCGTTCTTAAGGGAGCTCGTTCCTCACTTCTGCCGGGGCGGTGAGGAGATCTTGCCTTTAGAGTTTTCAATTCACTTCATTATCTCTCAATTCAATTCAGAATGTAGAGATCCTTCTTGTCTTGTCTGTGTTTTAGTATTATCATTCATTGTATCTCCCAAAATCTTTTTGTATTTCTTTTTAATTGATGTTCAATTATGTTTAGAATATGAACAATTCTCCTTTTAATATTTATATATGTAGTGTCCTTCTCTCCATCTTTTCCTGCTCCAGTTCTCTCTCTCTCTCTCTCTCATGTCACCCCCTCTATGTAACTCTCTATGTTTGTCTCTTTCATCCTACCATCACTCATCCTTCTCCTTTTCAGAATGGCGTCAAGAAGCGCAGTCATTCTTCTCCTTCTGCTCCCAACAGTCTACAGCTGCATGCCAGTGAATCCAGGACCAGGAGGTACGGGACTCTAGTTCAAATTTAATTAGCTTATAAATACATACATAAATGCACATTTCTCATTCAAACTTGCCAATAAAAGTTAGTCAGGCATTTATTTTGTCTGGTATGTGTCGTTTTATCTTAAATCCTTTGACAAAGATTGATCAATTTCTCTAACCCACTTCCAACTACTTCTCGCACTCACTCTCTTTCTCTCGCTACCTCTCTGTCTCTCGCTCTCCCTCTCACAATCTCTGTCTTTGTTTCTCTATTTCTTTTCCTCTCTGCACCATGCAGCCAAAACTCATTGAAGAGACGCCTTGCCCGTCTCTGAAGTTCATGGACACCGGCATGATTCCTCAAGGGGAATCCGTCGCGCCGACAGTAGAAGGCAGGGTAAGAGTCTAATCAGAACGTTTACTTCATTAGCTTAATATTAATTAATTCATTTTTTAATTAATTATAATTATTTTATAACCACTAGAATTATCCGTACTATTTTCAAATTTTAGAAGCTTCACAGGCTGTTATTTTATTTGTATTTGATAACAGGAAACTATTCTGCTTTATCCAAGAATAAATTTTAGAGAGGAAAAATGCAACACTTGTATTGTAGGTGGTACGTTGCCCGGCTGATTCAACGGCCTCCATTCTTCGCGCAGGCCAGCCAGCACCAACTCCGGTTCTTTTTTTCACCCTCTTCTCCCATTCTCTCTATCTCTCTCTCATACGACCGCTTTCTCTCTCTCCCTATCTCACTCCCTCCCTCTCTTTAATCAAATCATTTTTTTTTTTTGTCCATCGCTCACCTTCTTTTCAATAAGGCAAAGAAAAAGATTTGAAAGTTCATAACCGTAATTATCTATTAATCAAAATTATTACTCAAAGAATGAAAAAAAAAACATTGAATTGAAGTTGCCCGCCGGCACTCTCCTCGCGTGCAAGGCAGGCAAGTGGTCGGCGACCACCGACCCGAACGTTGTGGGCGTGGCATACGACCCGGCCGATGGCAGCAAAATCGGTTGCATTAGTCAGTGCTCGCTTTTCAGATTAAAGGAAGGACTCACGTCGTGTCGTGAATATGGAAATACTATATCATTTTAGAAAATTATCATAGCTGCCCTTACGACAGTTGTCCATCCTCCACTCCTATATAAACAGCCACACTAGTCAATAATACTGTGTTCTACTCGGCTCCCTCGTGTGAGCTATATTCCTTGTGCTGCCTGCCAAGCAACATATCTTCATAAAAAATTAATTCTTGTTTGAATTGCCGCGCTTTCAACTACCAGTAGGCAACTCTCTTATTCTCTCGTGGTATTTCACAAGTCGCACAAAGCCGAGTCGTGAAAATAGCACGCGCTAATGGAGAATGCCTCCTCCAAGGGGTGAACGCAGCAATTCGAAATTAATTACTTTTCGATGATCTCCCATGCTTTAAGAAGAACAAGTCTGCAGATGACAAAGATGACGTCATACTCAGAATTGCGCTTTTTCCTTATTTTTTTTTTAAACTGAAAAAATATATTTGAATTTAAAAATTTAGAAGCTCGTACGCCTCCGGGAGGAGCGTGCGTGCCGTTGCCACTCTTACCAGCGGGAGGCGATGTCGTCTTGCCGACTAAAACCGATGTGGTGAGAGAATACCGTATTTACTCTAATTGAAACGCTTTCTCCAATAGTAGCGCTCTTCAAATAGAGACATCCCGTCTAAAATCACATTAGCAATTGTGAAAAGTACACCTGTTTTATAGCTATTATGGTAATTTGTTCTTGCAAAATGCTATCGACGCGGTAATCACTCCTTGTTTAGTTGATGACGTGCCCAATGGATACTGTTTTTGGCATTCAGCCAAATGGAGCGACAATGCCAGTAAAAGTATGTGTCTTCTCTTTCTCATAGTTTTAAGAATAGAAAGTGGGGGAGGGAGATGGGGAGATAGTGGGGAAAGGCAGGAAGAGAGAAAGAGGAAAAAGAGAGTTGAAGACTGTGGTGCATAAATCTTCAACATCGAAGCATAACCGTCATCATTTAGCTTCCTATGAACACCGTGCTGTCTTGCATTAACGGAGCATGGCACGGCACTCCAGTGGCTGGACAGCCAGGGCAGATTGTGCCTGCAGATGCTAAAGTCGGCTGCATAAGTCAGTGGATATACTCGCAATCTCCTCCTTGACCATGAGCAGAGCACCGTCAGTGCTGTGTTTCTGGCAAGTTTATGCACGAAAAGAGCGTACGTATGTAGATATTCTAAAATAACTATAAGAAACGTTTAAAATGTTAGGAAAGGCTAACTGTACGCACTCTGGAATAACTTTTTCAGAAATAACTTAATTGATGGAAATGTAATCAGGAGGAATCTTTTGAAAATGTCGCGTTTTTTGCTGTAGAAAATTATAAATTAAAACTAACAATTAATTAAAAATTTAGAACCCGCAGCGCCAGGAGCCTGTCCGGCGCTCAAGGTTCTACCAGTCGGCGTACAGGCGTATGGCGAGATCGTTACACCTGCACAGTCGACCGACATGGTAAGCAGTGGTGATTACGGTATAACAGGTTTGACGTTTAGAAGAGTAATATTTATTGATCTTTACTTGATCCAGTTAATCCATGAATTACACATAAGTAGTGTATCGTAGCTCAAAAATCAACTGTAATCTTTTTGAACATTCCTGACTGTTGTTCACGCGTCTCTCTTAATCATTACAGCCCTATCGCCCTTTTGTCATGCAAAGGTGGGAATTCAAATGTGGGAAATTGGTTCCTTTGATGTAAGAGAGGAAAGATGTGCATCTGTTTAGCTCTTCATGTGCGCAGCTGGATCCGAACTCGTCACTCGTCCCGTGGGGGCGGGTGTTCCTGTTCCGGTTCGTGTATGCGATCTACTCATATGTTTTCTTGCTCTTTCTTCAATTGCCAGATGATGTTAGCGTATTATTCTTTATGTATGTGTCTATGTGTTACGTAATGTACTTTACTCATTTTATATAGTGCAAGTTTCATAGTTTTTCTAGAGAGAGAGAGAGAGAGAGAGAGAGAGAGAGAGAGAGAGAGAGAGAAGGAGAGGGGAGAGAGAGAAAGCTAGAGAATGAATTAGCAAGATACAAGCAGAGATTCCTACCGTACTCTGCTATGGCACATTAATATGCCATTTGAAGGAGCCCGCGGGCAGAGTGTTCTCGTGCATTGCGGGGGAGTGGCATTCGACTGCGACGGCTGGCACGGCCGGGGAAGTTCGCGCGCCCGCCGCGATCGAAGTCGGCTGCCTCAGGAAGATGACGACCGAGTGCGAGAATCTCGCCTTCGTCATGGAAGGAACACAGCCTTATGGAATAATCACGAAGCCGACTCAGACCGATATGGTATATACATATCTTCTACATTTTTTTCTTTATCTTTACATATATGCATATGTATATGTATATAATGAAAATCCCTATTAAATTCTTTAACAATTCTTTGTTTACGCTGCTTTCTAATTTAAAAAAAATTGTGCTGCATTTTCAAATGTGAATGCTTGAAGTACTTCGAATGTCCGACTGGCTACATGGCATTCACCCTACCGAATGGCGCGATGAATCCGAATCCGCCGGTATGTTATTCATACTTCAATGAGAGAGATAGAGAGTTGAGAGAGAGAGAAACAAAGAGTGAGAGAAAGAGAGAAAGATAGAGAGAGAGAGACGATAAAATCAGAGGCAGAATCAGTGACACCTTTTATGTAGCTGCCTGTGACGACGGTTCATATTTCAATGAGAGAGAGAGAGATAAAGTGAGAGAAAGAGAGTGAGAGAGAAATTGAGAGAGAACCATGTGAGCTAGAGAATCCTCGACAAGCTACGGACCTTTCAGCTGCCGCCGATGACGGTGTTCCTCTGCAAGGAGAAGAAGTGGTCGACGACCACGTCCAAGACCATGGCCGGCACGCCCTTCGACCCGAAACAAGTCATGGTCGGATGCGGCAGTCAGTGGCCATGAGCTCATCAATCGTGCACATAAGAAACTCTCCGATATTATTGCTTTCCTCTATATATTTGTTACGAGATAATATGTAATAAGTTTTATGTTTGTAATAATAATTTCGAATGGCTACTATACTTTTTCTAATTATGTAAAATATGATACATACGCCAGAAAATTGCGGATGCATGGCCTCGCGGTCCTTCGAGAGCTGCAATCCCGAAAATTTCTGCGTCGCAGCCGTGAGAACACCCTGCTTGAGTTCGTGCCCCGACGGAAGCGAGCTGCTCCACGTGGTTAGCACTTGAGAGCAATTCAACCATGCTTGGGATCTATGCTTCCGCAATTTAATGCCGAAAGGCCATACAGTAGAAATTTTGGTCGCGCTGCGGTCGCGTTGCGGGTTTATTTTAGCACTATTCAGCGATTTACTAATGGATTTACTAATGGATTCTGTCCCTCATAAGGCTATTTATAGAACGCCCTGGGAACTCTGGCTGTGGTCGCGGGCGGCAAAGCGACTTGTCAAGCAGACAACAAGTTTATGCCGCCAGTGCAGGAAGGTGGAGTGACGTGCCAGGTCGCCGGTATGTGTTTTTTTTATTTACCGCCAAGAAACATTTCGAAAACATACACAAAATATATGAATTTTTTTAAAATATAAAGACCAGAACTAATAACGAATAAAAGAAGAAAGAGAACTTACAGCGCCATTAACGATGGCGCCCACGGGATGCGCGAACTTCAATGGTCTCATGTACTACAAGAATGGCATGGATGTCATCGCGTACTGTAAAATGGCACCCATCTTGTACAATGTTTGTTTCTGGTCAATTGTCCAGCCAAGCTCAACATTAAATTACAGTTTATTTTAAAGAAAAAAAATCAAATTCATAAGAATAAATAAAGATCAAAATTACTCTTTAAATGAATTGGCTGTTTTTTCTTTAATTTTTCTTTTGTTGAAGAAGAGTAAACAAACGAGTTGAGACTATCGCAATTTTTCATTAATTTGAACGAGTTTTCTATTTGCCTTATGTTTCGCCTGCAGCGAGAGAGACAGAGAGACAGAGAGAGAGAGAGAAAGAAAGGATTCCTTGGTTACTAATCTGACATCCCCTTAAGCCCACTATGACGCAAGCGCTCACCCTGACATGCACGGCCGGCAAGTGGACGCCGACCGGAATGCCCGGCACGACTGTCACGGAGGCAAAGTGTGCAGGTCAGTAAATTGGGAGAATGAGGGGGAGAGCTGAGCGATAGCCTCATGCTCCCTCTTCTCTTCTCTGACTCGATTTTCTCGCTCTCTCGCTCTCTCTCCATTTCGCTCTCTCCCTCTCCCACTTCTCTCTCTCGCTCTCTTTCTATCTCTCTTTGCCTCTTTCTCTCACTCTCTCTCTCTCTCTCTCTTGCAGCGACCGACCAGGCCATGGCGTGCTCGCAATGCCTGACTGGCGGCAATGCCATGCCAATCACTGGCGTCATCGCGGCCGCCCGCAACGGCAAATGCTACGTGAAATGCATGACGGACGGCCAAATGCTCAAGGGAATGGTCAGTTACCTATTTTTCCTTCTTTTGCACAAATCGCTTCAGCCTCTTTTTTCAATACTTATGGCAGGCGCCTCAGTGATCAGGGGAAAGGAAAATTGCAGTGTGTTTTTTTATTATTTTACCCGAAGCGCCTCAGCCTCTTTTTCAGTTTTTTTTAAAACAATAGTCCATATTAAAGGAGCACGAAACGTTATCTATCTATACATGCTCTATCGCCGTTGTGTCAGGCAAAAAGGCGCGGATTCAAACATGAATTGTTGGCTCCTTTAATTTCGTACTGCTGAAAATAAGAGGTCATTCACTAATTCACATTTATCAAAAATGCTCAAGGTCTATCGAAAAAAGAAAGCGCACGAGATGTATCCTGAGTAGTAGTTTAGAAGAATTAGGAAAATCAACATATTATTTAAAAGTGAATTTTAAAGCGTCGTCATATTAATAGCAAAGGAGGCCACATCCTGTTTAGTTCGCCAAAGGCACGGCGGCTGCAACGGAGCAAACGGTGAAACAGATCTACTGCGAGGCTGGAAAGTCGTTCCTGCGCGACCCGGCAGACGGCTTAGAACTTCGTCCCCAGGGAGGAGCGATGACTTGCGCCTAGAAGAGATTGATGTCAAGAGAGAGAGAGAGAGAGAGAGAGAGAGAGAAAGAGTCCCCAGGGAGTCATGGCTTGCGTTGCCCAATAGAAAACTCTCAATCTAGTTCTCGTCTAGTTCTTACACTTACAGTAGCTAACTGTAGATAAGGTACATGTACATAAATACATATGTATGTATGTCTAAACTCAATGTCTAAGTTCTATCTATGTATGTACTATGTACATATGTATGTTATGTAGAAGGAATAGTGCCAACATAGGAATCATTGCATTTTTAGTTTATTGTTAGTTATTCACTCATAAACATATCTGTATATATATATATTTTTTTGGTTTTGTATTGTTTGCTTTATGAGATACTTTACAGGATTTTGTAATGCATTGCTATAAAATGTGATAAAGAGACTATTACAATTTCCTTTGTCTGATTGAGAAATCTGTAAATGTGTAACTACAGCATACACTACACTTCACAAGAACTGTCATAGCCATACGGCTGCTTGTTCTCACAATTAATGAAGATCTTTTTTTTTGGATTTCAGATGAAATGGGTTGGAGAGAGAAAGTAGGACAAGAAGCTTGAATGCATATGCAAGTGACGCGATTTGTTTGAGAATCAAAAAGAATATATCCGCCGAGGAACAGGCCAAAATCGACCATGTTGGATTTTCTTTAAAAGTTCTTTATATGTAGGTGCTTTCTTATATAGGAACCGATTAGACGCGGCTTAGAAATCGGAAAACGTCGCTTCGTTTCCTAAGAAGGCTTGAAGCATGCAGCTCTCCGCGCTGGAGGGTTAGTTGGAAGTACTTCTGGGTCACTGCGCCGCACTTTGCTAAGACATTGAAATGAAAATTGACATCATATTGTTAATGGGCAGATATTGCAAGGGAAAATGTACAAATTCAAATTTTTTATAGTCTTCAAAGCTTGAGGGAGCTCAGACAACTCTTTCTCCCTTTTATCAGAGCCAAATCAACACAGCTGTATCGTGCATGAAAAGAGCTTTCGAATGAACTATCGAATTTAGAAAACTTAGGACATCTTTGATGTTAGAAAAAAGAGCGTGAAATTTACTGCCAGCTAAAAAAAATTGTAACAATACAATGTTTTGTTAAAGGTCATAAAATTAGGGTTCCCAGTGCCACGTACATTTCGCCCCAGAATTCAATTGTTTAGGGATCTGAAATTGGAATTTTAATTTGAACACTATTCTTTCAAGCATTGTTATAAGGAGATGCCCTATTCTTAAGACATAACAAAACATCGTAGACTTGGAATTTGCTTGTAAGGGTTTCAGTTTGTATCAAATGCCGCTCTCTTTTTTCTGGTGTACAGTACCGCCCGACATTGTTGGTCCGCGATTAATATGATTAATCCGATTAATAAGATTAATTAAATTAATTTAAATAATTCGAACTCAAATTGTGGAGTGGGGACGCATTGTCTTGCGGTTTTCTTTACAGGGAATTGATTTTGTGATATGGAATAAGTATCCATCAAGTTAAATTGCAAAAATGTCATAAAATGACAGAAATCTGAAAGAGTGGATTTTCCCCGCTGTTTAGCAACAGTTTTTATGAAAATATGATTTTTCAAAATTTAAGCCTTAAAAATCGTGCAAAAGTAAATCGAAAGCTATTATTAATTATGAAATCGTCCCACAAACACAATGAAAGCAAATAATCACAAATAACAATATTCTAGTTTTTCGAGCATGCGGCTGGCATGGCCCGGCAGTGCATTGTGCTAAAGACGGGGGAAAACCACCCTTTCAGATTTCTGTTACTTTATGACATTTTCGCAATTTAACTTGATGAATACTTATTCCATATCGCAAAATCACTTCCCTGTAAAGAAAACCGCAAGACTATGCGTCCCCGCTCCACAATTTGAGTTTGAATTATTTAAATTAATTTAATTAATAATATTAATCGGATTAATCATATTAATCGCGGACCCAACAATGTTGGGCGGTACTGTATGTTTGAAGATGCGAAAATGATTCTGAAGTAGTTATTTTAATCCGCAGACGTGTTGAATTGAAAAGCAGGAATACGTTGTCTGAGCTTCATCAAACGTTAAAGTCTACAAAAATTAAATGTGCGTAAATAAAGTAAGTATCTTATCTCAATCGCCGTTAGTATTCCATATGTGCGTAAATAAAGTAAGTATCTTATCTCAATCGCCGTTAGTATTCCATAAGTGTGCGTAAATAAAGTAAGTATCTTATCTCAATCGCCGTTAGTATTCCATAAAAAAAAATAATTGAAAAATTCGTAGACCTTGCAGAAGAACACGAATTAGTAAGCATTGTCTGTTCATGCTATACTCCTTATCTGTTGCCTTATCTATTGTTTCTCACTTTAATATTTTACTAATTTCTTTAATACAATTGGACGCGAAGGCCACTCTCCAAACCACAAGAATCGGCCACGCGCGGAAGAATGACAAACTTAATTTTTTTTGCTTCTTATACTAACAGTCAGCCTATCGCACTTGTAGATGAGCCGAAGTCAGCCAGCAAATGTAGAAGACTAGGGAAGGATGGCCTTGAGCACCTGATAGGGCGGAAAGAGAGCTATTAATAAAGACATTTTTCACTGTATAAATAACAGATGGAGCGGATATAAAAAGATCAATAATTAAATTAAAGAAATATTTATTTTCAACGAATCTTAAGCTTAACTTTCAATCTAAATTTTCAACGGATCTACCGGATTTTATTTATTTATTTACAGTTTTTGATACACAGCTCCAACTAAAATCATGTCAAAACTCATTTCGTTAATTGAGCAACCTCGAAGGAGCAAGCAGTGGCACAACAGAACTGGCACGGATAAGGTCATTATAGACGTAGTTGCATAACAGGATCGCCAAGTCGCCCAGTCTCCTCCTCTAGCTCTCCCTTTCTCGCTCTGACTCTCACTCTCCTTCTAAATCTCCCTCTCAGTCAGCCTCAGCCTCGTTCTCACTCTCCCTCTCACACCTCTGTGCTGACCTTTGTCTCTTTTCCGAGTTACGATGTAATCGCCCGCATGCTCTAAATATTTCAAGCCAAGGACATTTTTGCTTGCATGCGCTCGAAAGTCCAAAGTGGTAAAGCGTTTGGACGAATGCAAAAAGAGAACATTTCGCACTACACGTTTGCCAGTATGCTGGCATCAGCCGAACGATTTATTTGTCAAATTTATGTTTGGCCAAAAAATTAATGATTTGGAAGGTTTTCTGGCTACTGCAGACAGTGCGATTTTGAAGAGAAAAACTTTAAGTTGGTATCAATTTGAGTTACTCTAGGGATATGAAAGGTGTCTTGATGATAAAACAGGATAGCAATGAAAATATTGAATTAACATATTCATAAGATCCATAATGTTGGGCGGTACTGTATGTTAATAAATACACAAATTTCAAAGAAGTACTGTGCATGCAAGGAGACATAAGCATTATTTCCTTTCTGTGAAAGAAGAGAAAACCATGTAAAACAGTAAGGTATGTTAGGATGGTGCATTTTCACAATTTTTTTCCCATACGCCTACGAAAGGTAGGAGGAGGTTGAAGAAGTGTAGAGACTGATTGTGAGACAATGTAAGAGAAAATAGTAAACGACGAAGAAAGAGGAAGTAATGGAACGCAAGAGCTAGAAAAAAAGAGAATGAGAGATTGAAAGAGATAGCTCCCAGAAAAAACCTAGCAAACTGTATCAAACATTAACGAAAAATCATACCGTTGAAAGCTGTTGCTATTTGTCGGCTATCATTTCGAGCTCTGAACAGAACTTCAGGACTTGCTTGCTGGAATCAAAGAGGATTTATGGATGGTGGTTGGATGCACTTGAGCGAGGCGTAAACTTCAGTGGACTGTCGATGAGGACCGTAGATTAGGAACACGGTTGATGAACGTGGATTTGGAACGTATTTGACTGTATATGAATGCAGATGTTGATGTAGTGAACGCATAGGGCCGTGTAAGGTAATCGCCTATTCAGAATTCTCCTTATTTGAGGCAATTGTGATCTTTTGTCTCATTGCAGTTTGAAGCGCAACTGCAAAAGCTCAAAGAATTACTTGGTCCGCCTGCCTTTCCTTTACCTTCTTCTCCCTGCAATCTCTCTGTTTCTTCATCACTATTATCTTCAAAGGGAATTTTACAAGAAATTGTCTCAGGAATAATGAGACGTGATAAATGTTATAAATATTACCATTACTGACGTACAAGTGAACACTAGTTGGTTTACTCTGATATACATATATGTATGAATATGTATGTATGTACACATATCTGTGGCGCTTTTAAAAAGTCATGATAAATTTAATTGTCTGTAAAATATGCAAAATAGACAATCACGAGACGAAAACTGAGCAACAAGCTGAAAATAACGTATAATTTTCTATAACAACTCCTAGAAGTCCTTTCAAAGCGAAGACTGATCGCCTTGTTCGCAGCAGAAGGCATTGATTCTTTCGTCAACCGATCTTTTTGTCTCTTGAAGGCAAGCACTATCAAATCAATTCTCCATGCGAAGCCTTACACTCGTATTACTTTTGTCTATTTATTTAGTTTTATCTATCTAACGACGAAATAAATTCATTCAGCAGAGAACGTGATGGAATATTACACCAATTGCACACTTGTGATCTTATTGTTAGTAAAGGATTGTGCTATTCATGGTTACATTCATTTTCACAAGTTTCAGCAAATACAGCAAATTTAATAACGGGACATTAGTGACTAGCTACAAGGTGGAAAAAGTTGAGATTTAGAAATATGGAGAAATGGCAGGTAGAAAAGCTAGAGAATGATGATGAGTGAGAGAAAGAGGGAGGAAACAGAAAGGGTGAGCTAGGGAAAGAATGAACGTTTGGACATGATTAGCCCGCGGGCAAATGAAACGTTGTTCTGCACGATCTTAAGCCACTCTCAGCTCAAGGCTGCCATCGTCAGCCATGCTCTGGCTGAAAGGTCATTGCGGAACTGAGTAATTGAATGGATAAAGCAGAGAAGGCTGATCGAAGTATGACAATTGACATCGACTTTCGTTACTGCAGCTCGAAGACTATGCATATCTACATTAAATTAGAGCAGAGAGAGAATGATAGAGAGAACAAAAGAGAGAGAGAGAAAAAAATGGACAGGTCGGAAGAAGAGAGAAAGGAAGGGAGAGAGTTAGGAGAGTTAGACAAAAAGTATACCTGAAAAGACAAGGAGGCGCAAAAAAATAGTAACAAAAAAAAGCGAGAATGCTAAAAGAGCATAAGAACAATAGAGCAAGAGAGAGAGAGAGAGATATGGCCTAAGGGAAGCGAGAATTTCTGTTGATTCGCTGATTACCCCCTCAGTAAATGAAAAAAAGGCTTATTAAAAGGTTTGTGCGACGAAAAAGGCTTATTAAAAGGTTTGTGCAAGAAAAAAGGCTGATTGATGGGATTGTGCACAAACAAAGGCTCATCAACAGGATTTCGTAGGGCGAAAGTCCTGTTGACAGGAATTTCGTGGGAAAGACTTATTAACAGGTTTTTGCAAGTCTAATTAACAGGATTTCGAAATTTGGAAAGCTGGCTATGTGGATTCTCTTCATTTTATGTATATTCGTGTTTCTCTTTACTTGTCTTTTTTATTTGGCGCCTATAGACATACTATAATGAAGCAGCTTCTTTTATCAGGAAGTACGCTGTGTCGCCGATCTTACTTGTAGTTTGATGTTGTTGCTGCCAACAAGTGAGCCAAGAAAATCTCGCACGTTTGGCAATTCTCGTTCCCTTTGAGGTTTTCCTGCTTTTATCCCTTTTATTAGAAAATGTTTTTTTTCTATTACATATTTATTCGAACATTTCTCTTTTTTTGTTGGATTCAAGAGGATGGTGATGACCCTGCCGTTCTCGTACTTGCCATGACGCAACTAGAACCTTCTCGTCGTTCTTTTCGCTAGTTTATGATGATTATTTTAACAGTTGCCAATGTTATTCCTTTTAGAATGAAGTAAGGTCGTCAACCGAATCTAGTGACTGCAGTACGCGAAGTGCGACTCTGATTGGTGTCGCACCTAGCGACATTCATGCGAATGATAACAATAAGGTTTGCTCTTTTTGTTTTAGCTAACTTGTTTCCATTTTCTGTTTCTGATACCCATTTTCTTCGAAAAGAAGAATAAGCAATATGGCCAGCGAAACTCGCTTGATTGAGGTGATGGAGCGCGTATGCAAGAAGCGCGGTCTCAATCGCACATGCGGGCTGCTCGATCAAGAATTCAAGGTTGAGAGAATGTTTTTATTTGTCGTAATTATATATGTTGTTTATATATAGGTGATTCAAGTTGAATTAGAAGTATGAGGATATGTAGCTGCTTTTCTTTATTTATGCAACAGCTGGTGGAACTCTAAAGATTTTGTGACCGGTGTACCCGCTTTGTTACTGAAGCCGTTACTACTTTCGTTAGCTTTCCTGTTGAAAAGGGGAAGGGTTTATTTAAAAAAGAAGAAAGAAAAAGAAAAGCTTTTTTTGAGAAACTAGAGGGTTTTTGGTGTATTTAAGTAGGCTTGTTGAAAGCGAGAAACTTGTTTTTTTTATAATCAACTAGCCTTCTTCAGCCTGATGGAACTCTCTGAGCGGAGTCTTCGCCGGCGATGCACCGGTCGAGCACTCCTCCTGCTCATCTATTGCGGAAGCATTTGAAAGAGGTTTTTTTTATATTTGTTGGTGAAGTTTTATTTACTTCACAGGGTTACTGTATACTTTATACCGTATCTTAGTCGTGAAACACAACCTTCTTACAAAATAATTTTGCTATTTCGCGAACTTTAATAGTATTTTATTCAGCAAACAAATATTCTTTGTTTACTAGGTTCGTGCTGCGCTGCCTTGCTAGAGGCTCGGGCGGTTCAGCCAATCCGCAACGCGACCGCATCGCGCAGTACGAGCAGCCTCCTCATTGTCATCAGGAAGGCAAGCGTGCGGGCTATATATTTTTTTTCTTTTTATTTGGTTTCATCTTGTATTCCAATTTTTCCTCTGCAGTGTTGAAAATTTGCAATGTCTTACCTTTTGAGATGCCCTGGCGGAGTGTGCTTCCCTCGAGCAAAGTGCGCAAGAACGAGGTCGAGATGCTCACGTTCCCACGCGACGCGGTCGCATCGCGCATCTCGAGCCGCCATAGTCCCAGCGGCCGTTCCAGAGTTTGTTTTTTTTTACATTTTTCTTTTTCATTTATCTTTAAACATTATTTTCTTGCATCACAGAGGTTACTGTAGACTTTTTACAGTATGCTTTTCGCCGAACTGGTGGCTGAGATGCAGGCTGGCCAGCTCTACCGTCTCTTCGCTTACTAGCACTCCACCAATCCGCAAGACTACGGACTGTTAGTTTAACTCTTTTGTTTTACTCTTATGACCAGCTCTTTTGTAGCCTGGACACTTCCATTTTTGTTAATACTAAGTTTTGCGCGAAACGTGGAAGAATTTTATAGGAATTGTGTAAAAAAGTAAATGCTAGGGCTATTTCTTAATTCCTCTATTTTTTCTCGGTATTTTCCCGTTTCGAATAGATGGATTCAGCGATGAAGTTGTAGTGAGAGATGAGCTTGCAGATACGTGCTGGCGGATTCGCGAGCCGCGACGCGTGGCGGTTGGAGCCGGCGATACTAAGCTGTAAACACACGTTCCCTGCTTGTTTCTTGAAGTAGATAGTAGACAAGGTTGTTTTCTCCATTGATTTTTTTTTAACCAAATACTGTATTGAAACATATTGATAACGATTTCAACTAAGCTGTAGACTGCATGCGATAAGGTTTCTCTAATTCGTAATTCGTGCATAGTTTCTGCATTTCTTGTGAGAATTCTTCCTATATCCTTGTAACATATATCTCGAGTCTCGATCTGTGCTATGGGCACCGGTGCCTGGAATGACGGAACAAGCATTCTTACTTGTTGACTGCAGAATTGCGTCATTGTAGTTTACTTCTTTGCGACTCGCTCAATCTGAGAATGCTAACGTTATTCAAAGCTTTATTTTCATTTACTTACTATGTGTAATATTATCAGAATAAGCTTAGCAATTCCTGTGCCATTCATGACTAGTATGTCTTACTATGAGCTAAATGCATTGCTGATTGAGTAACTTTTACATTTTAGAATGTTCTTGCAATACTTCCTGTACTACTAACGTTTGTTAACCATGAATGAAGCAATTTCATGCAATTCGCTTCAATCGCAGTGCAAATTATTACCAAGAGAAATTAAAGAAGGCACATGGTGCATTTCACAAAAGAATCCTGTTAATCAGCCTTTCAGCGTCGCGAAAAAGGCTTATTGGCAGGCCTTTTAATAAGCCTTGCGCAATCCTGTCAATAAGCCTTTTTTTCATTTACTGAGCCCTTTACCAATTTTCAATTCTTCATATTTATCGAAGAAGCCCAATAACAACTGTGTCAGATTCCGCCAGGCGAAGAATCGTCGAAATCTCTTCCATATGGGATCCCTCGACCATTCATGAGCTTGAAACAACCGAATAAAGAAAAGCAGTAAATAACCAGAGGAATATAGACTCGAATTTCTAGAGTCTTCCAGAAACTTCTGAATATAAGGATTAAACGAGTTCCGGTAATTAATCTAATCTTAACAAGTTCTTCCAAAACTTTTTGAAAGTTGCGTCAACACCCTTAAAAACAGTGAAAGCTTAACGCAAAGAGATGATCGCCATGGCCACTCTCTCTCTCTCTCTCTCTCTCTCTCTCTCGCTCTCACTGTTACTCTCTCTCTCTCATTCACTCCCTCTCTATCTCTCTCTCTCCCTCTCTCTCTCTCTTTATTTCACTCTTCCTCTCTTTCTTTTAATTTTAACCTTCCTTCCTAATCTCTCTCTCCAATCTATTTCGTTTTCATTGTCCAAATCCTTCTTTGATCGTTGTGTACACTTGTTTACAATTCCAATTGTCCGTCTCGGATCCATCGTCCACGTTTCGCAAGATTAATCAACGATATTTAAGATGACATACCTCTGAAGATGAGGGGGATATTCGGTAGGGATTCTGTTGTCAAGTTACATATAATATGTACGTTTGCTATTTCTTTGCAAAAAAGGAGGTGATAAATCGTTTGGGAAGTGAAGGATTCCTCGCAGCAAGACAAAGAAATAGCTTTTTATTGGCCTGCTGTACCAAACTACAAGATTGCCATGAAAAGAGGAGTGAGGCTGACAATCACTACCACTTCCTGGGGAAAAGGTCAAATGGTACCACGTATTCGCTCAAAGGGTGAGAAGGGCGAAAGATAGAGAGAATGAGATGTCGGAAAGATTAGCGAGAGAACAGGTGAGAGGAACGACGGAAAAGTGAAAAAAAGACAAAGGAAGAGAACTAGTCAAGCATTCAGCAAATATCAGGTTCTGCCGCTACAAGGCGATTGTTAAAGGAGGCGAAAACTCAAATTTTTTTTTCTTTAAAAGGATGATTCTGTATACATACATACATATGTACATACATACATACGTGTCCGGTTTGACTTTGCATCAACAAAGCGAACATCTTCTAAACTACAGTAAAGGTATGCGTCTGAAAAAGGACGTCTTCCTTCGACCGTGAATATATGCCGATTCATTAACGATTCACTTACCGGACGCAAACCACAATTTAATATCCTTTACGAGAAAAGGTGTCGAAGCAAGGATCTTGGCAACTTGCCAGGATCACGTTGCTCAAAACTACAGTGCTTTAAGAACAGGTATTTCGTGTTAGGAGTTACTATCAACATTCATGCTACTTTAAAACATTTTTCTTACTTAATATTTTGATATAAGTCAAAGACCCTTTTTTATTTACAAACCTTGAAATCCTAAATTGAGTGAACAAGCCAGGCAAACGTGAATCATAATGGGAAAATCTTTCTGACAATTTCTAATTAGTTTTGAATCACATATCACCCTAAATCGGAACATAAGTTCAATATGTAAAAGATATGCTTCGCAGAAAAAAAAATTAAGCAAACAAAATTAAACAAAAGGTACCAAACACTTACGAAAAGAATCATACCGCTTGTTCGTACGAGTTGATCCTGCATGTCGGACAGCAGACGTGGTTGGTATTTCTCACAATCAGGTTTAACTCGGAGCTCCGAACTGCCAGGTCAGGAATCGCTTGTTGCTGGAATGAAAGAGAGCGTTGAGGTCCGATGGCGACGGCGTAAGAGTACATCTGAGTGGAAGAGAAGTTCTGCTACATTTAACAACAAAGTTATATACGTACATATGTATATATGTACATGCACTAGAACCTGGCTAAAAGGAGCACGAAATACAACAGAATTAAAAAATTCTGACTTTTGTAGTCGCTTCTCTCGAAAACATAAGCTCTCTCGCCATTAGGCCAGGCGCCATTTCGCGATAGAGTTTTTGGCTCCTTGGGCCGTAGATGAGTTCCTTAGATTAGGCCAGCATTGGACTGTAGATATAGATGTTAACGCAGCGGATGCAGTGGTCCGTGCAAGGTTATCGCTTCTTCAACGTTCTCCTTTCTTCAGGTAACTGCATTCTTTTCGTCTCACCGTGGTTTGAAGCACCAGGTCAAACGCTCAACAACAAAAAGAACACTTTGCCGCTTATCTTCGTTTCCAATTCTTCTCTCTTTATATGATCTCTCTGCTTTTTCATCGTAATTCTCTTCAGAAGATATTTTACAAGCAACTGCATAAGGAATAAAGAGAGGCTGTAATATTTAATCTTTAAAATAATGCAAGGCATTGTCTAATCTTACACTGATTTCACAGATATAATTTTTGTGAAAGATTGGGCTATCTGTTATATTCATCGTTGTATTCCCGGTTTCATATGAATCAAATTTAATAATGGGATATTTTTCAGAAGAGCCTAAACATGTACAAGGTGGACAAGAATTGAGATTTAGAAATATGTAGAAATGGTAACAAGAAAGAGCTAGAGAAAGATGGTGAGTAAGAGAAAGAGAGGGAAGGAGAAGTGGAGAGATGCATAGAATGAATGAATGACCTTTTGGCCTTGATAAGCAAATGAAACATGGCTACGCCTAGCTAAAGCCACTTTCATCGCGTGGCTGTAATCAGCCCAGATCTAGCAGAAATGTCATTGCGGAACATGCCAATGAGGAGTTGAATGGATATTACAAATGGCGTCGCCATTAGTTACGGCAGCACAAAGAGTGAGAGCACAGCTAGAGCGAGAGAACAGAGTGAGACTGATAAAAGAGAAAGGGAGAAAGGTGGGAAAAATAAATGAAGGAAGAGAGAGAGATAAAGAGAGAGGGAGAGAGTTCGGATATGTCAAAAAAAATGTGAAAAGGCATTGCGGCATGTAGGCAAGAAATGGAAATAAAGAAAAAAGTGTTTGAAAGCGTATGAGAGGAAGAGAGCGAGAGATGAAAGGGAAACAAGCATTCCTGTTTAATTATAACACCTATAGCGTAAGAGAACTAATCCTTCCTTTTCCGGAGAGCGATCTTTCGGTGAGGACCATCGGTTTTAAAGGTGCTCTTTCCTCCCTCTGCGGATGTTTCCGCTCAAGCCCACTTCGCTTCATAATCACTCATCTCAATTCCATATGAAGAGATCCTTCATAACAATTCTTTTTAAATAATACATTATTATTCTCTCCCTAACTCTGTCTATATTTCTTTTTTTATTTGGTGTTCTATGATGCCGGGAATATGAACTATTCTCCTTATCCGTCTCCTTTTCAGAATGGCTTCAAGAAGCGCTGTTATTCTTCTGCTTCTGCTCCCAACAGTTTACTCCTGCATGCCCGTGACTCCGGGACCAGGAGGTACAGTAACCTAGTTCAAATTTATACAGCTTTTAAATACACAAAAAAATCAGTCAAACATTTATTCAATTATAGTATGCGTCTTTATACATATTAAGCGCATTTGAATATACATTTTTAAACGCATATCTCAAACATCACTTTTTCTCTCTGCCATCTCACACCTCTCTCACTGTCTTTCTTTCTCTCTCTCTCTCCCTCTTTCTCTTTCTCGCGATCTCTGCCTCTGTTTCTCTTCTCTCTTCCTCTCTAACTCTTTAAAGAGACGCCTTGTCCAGCGCTGAACTTCCTGGACATCGGCTAGATTCCTCAAGGGGAATCAGTCGCGCCAACAGTCGAAAGCAGGGTAGGAGTCGTATCAAAAATGTTGGATACGTATTAATTAATTAATTAATTAATTAATTAATTAATTAATTAATTAATTGGATAATTAAGTAATTATTAATTTTTAAAACTAGAAAATTCCATATATCTTTTTTTTCTGTTAAAGCTGCTGCATATTGATATTTGATCAGTCGGTGATAGCAGGAAGTTTATAATATATTTAATTTTTAAGTAAAAAAAGTGGAACACTTTGCCTTATACATTTGTATGAAGGTGGTACGATGCCCGGCTGACTCGACGGCATCCATTCTTCGTGCAGGCGACACTGCACCAACTCCCGTTAGTTTTGTATCTCTCCCTCCTCTCTCTTTCTCACTCTTTGTCTTTCTCACTCTCTATCTATCTCTCTCTTTCCCTATCACTTTCACTTTCGCCGGTCCCCTTCTTTTTATTAAGAGCAAAATAAGATTTGAAAATGGATACATAATCATAATTATGTATTAATGGGAAAAAATGTTGTCAGAAAAAAAAGCAAAAGTGGATAAATTTAAATTGAAGCTACCCACTGGCACTCTGCTCGCGTGCAAGTCCGGCAAGTGGTCAGCGACCACCGACCCGAACGTTGTGGGCGTGGCATACGACCCGGCTGATGGGAGCAAAGTCGGCTGCATCAGTCAGTATTCGCATTCAGATTAAACGGAGGGCGACCATTCAAAAAAAAATTAATTTTTTTGTGTGTTAGAATTTTGTTCACCACGGCACTTCGAATCGGTGATCGACTTCCTTTAAGAAGAAAAGTCTGCAGATGAGAGAGATGATGTCACACCTAGACTTGCGCTTTTCTTCATCTTCGTAACTGCGACTAGCATTTTCATCATTTAAATTGGGAAAAAATATTATCATATATATATATATATATATATATATATATATATGAATAAAAAACAATATAGAAGCCGGCACACCTCCGGGAGGAGCCTGCGCGACGTTGCCACTCTTGCCCGTCATGGGCGATGTCATCATGCCGACGGTAACCGACGTGGTGAGTCATGAACATCGTGATCTCTTGCATTAACGGAGCATGGCACGGCACTCCAGTGGCAGGACAGCAAGGGATGGCTCTGCCTGCTGATGCTAAAGTCGGCTGCATAAGTCCGTGGATATGCTCACAATACCTTGATCACTCTTTTACTTCCCCCTCTCAGAGTTTCACTGCTGCTTTTAGGGCGCCGTTGTGCATGAAAAGAATGTAACTGTTGTTAGCTACATAAGTATAAGAAAAGTTTAAAATGTAAAGAAAGACCTTGCTGTATGCGCTCTGAAACGACTTTTTGCTGAAACAAATTAATTGACGAAAACGAAATTAGGAGAAACCTTTTGAAAACTGGAATTTTTTGTCTAAATAATAAAATGAAAATGTAAAAAAAGTGAATATTTAGAAGGCGCCGCGCCAGCAGCCTGTCCACAGCTCATGATTCTAGCAGTCGGCATGCAACCGTTTGGCGAGCTCGTCGAGCCTGCAGAGGCGACCGACATGGTAAGCACTGGTCACTGATGGTGAGACAAAGTGATCAATCGGTTCATGAAACAGTTTAGATGATTACTATTTGGTTTTTTTTTTTTAAATTTTAACAAAACAATCTATGCATGCCAGCCGATTGATTGCGTAGTGTATACTACACTTCATAATCAATCAGACGAATAAATAGTGTCTTGTATTTTCGCGTTAGTTGGTTCTCTTACTAAGACAAGAAAGGAAAGATGTGCATGTGTTTAGCTACTCATGTGCCCGGCGGATGCCGTGCTCGTCACTCGTCCCGTGGGAGTAATGGGTAATCCTGTTGAGGTTCGTCTGTTGGCGATCTACATTTATATTTCATAGCTCTTTCTTCTGTGTTCCAGCACATCGAATTGTAAGCCGGAATATTCTTTACATATATTTTATTTATCTTTTATGTAATGCAAGTCAGATACTTTTTGGTGTTTTTATTCAATATGATGACAGGAATTGTTCTTTAGAGATAGCGAGCGAATGAGAATGAGAATGAGAGAGAGAGTGAACATGGAACACACCATAGACTGCGAGCGAACACTAAATATGCCATTTGAAGGAGCCCGCGGGTAGAGTGTTCTCGTGCATTGCGGGAGAGTGGCATTCGACTGCGATGGCCGGCACGGCCGGGGAAGTTCGCGCGCCCGCCGCGATCGAAGTCGGCTGCCTCAGGAAGATGACGACCGAGTGCGAGAATCTCGCCTTCGTCATGGAAGGAACACAGCCTTATGGAATAATCACGAAGCCGACTCAGACCGATATGGTATGTACCTGACTGATTACTTCTACATTTTTCTTTATCTTTATTGGCATATGTAGTATATGTATATAATGAAAATCCCTATTCAATTCTTTAACAATTCTTTGTCTACGCTGCTGTCAAAAAAAAAACTTTGGGCTGCATTTTCAAATGTGAATGCTTGAAGTATTTCGAATGTCCGACTGGCTACTCGGCAATCACCCTACCGAATGGCGCGATGATGCCGATGCCGCCGGCATGTTATTCATACTTCAATGAGAGAGATAGAGAGTTGAGAGAGAGAAACGGAGAGTGAGAGAAAGAGAGAAAGAGAGAGAAAGAGACAGAGAGAGAGAGAGAGAGACGATGATATGAGAGTGAGAATCAGCGACACCTTTTATATAGCAGCCTGTGATGACGGCTCATATTTCAATAAGAGAGAGAGAGAGATAAAGAGAGAAGAGAGAGAGAAAGAAGGGAGAGAGACGATGATGTGAGATAGGGTCCTTTCAGCTGCCGCCGATGACGGTGTTCCTCTGCAAGGACAAGAAGTGGTCGACGACCACGTCCAAGACCATGACCGGCACTCTCTTTGACCCGAAGCAGAATATGGTCGGCTGCTACAGTCAATGGCCGTGCCATTAATATAAAATATGAACTGCACATATGTATGTATTTTTCATATGTAACTTTCCGTTGCTTATTCCTTTTATGTCTGACATTTGTTTTTATATACGTTATAATCAATTATATATTCATAATAGTTTAAACTGGCAAAGCATAATTTAAAAAAATCATTATGTTAAATATGATATCAGAAATGTGCGAGTGCCCGCAATTGGAGCGGATCCCGATCTGCAATCCAGAAAGTCCCTGCACCGATGTTCTACCATCAGATTGCTTGTTTACATGCCCCGAAGGAAGCGAGATGCTCCACGTGGTTAGCTCATCAGAAGAGTGGAATTCAATTAAAATCAATGGCACCTTATTTACATATTACTCTGTCGCATGTAGACTTACGGGCATACCACATAAAATTAAGGCAGAAGGATATCACGAAAGTTAGAATCACGCTGTTTTATTTGGGGGATATTAATTAGCTGTTTACTAATGGTCGGATACTGCCCATCGTAAGGTTATTTATAGGACAACCCAGGAACCCTAGCTGTGGTCGATGGAGGCAAAGCCAGTTGTAAAGCTGACAAAATGTGGATGCCGCCACTGCCAATGGGCAGTGCACTCACATGCAGGGTCACGGGTTGGTGTCTATTTTTTTTTTAATTTACGCTGAAATAATTTTTTGAAAAAAACCAATAGAGGCCAAAATAATGAAGAATAAAATCGAACTTACACCGCCCCAACCGACGTCGCCCGTCGCGGAATGCACGACCTTCCAGGGTCTCATGTACTACAAGGACCGCGTGAATAATGTCATAGCATACTGTCCCACGGGGCCCGTCATGCACAGTGTTTGTTTCTGGTCAAATGTCCAGTCTAGCGTAACATTAATTAAAATACATTTAAAAGAGAATGCCTTTGACCCTGCCTGCACCCACCGGGTCCAGCCCATGATTGTGGAATAAACTTGTAAACTTGTAAAAGAGAATCCATCTGCGGCAATATTGGAGAGTGGAGGAAGAGAGATAGAAAGAGAGAGAGAGAGAGAGAAAAAAAGGTGTTTATATATTCATGCATAATTCCCCTCAGGAGGCAATGGAGGCGCTCTCGCTGACATGCAGGGGCGGCAAGTGGGCGGTGACCGGAATGGCCACCACGATGGTTACGACGGCAACGTGTGGAAGTCAGTAAAATGGGCGGAGGAAGGAGTGCCAATAGTGTCAAAATCCGCTTCCTCTTATTAAGGGGATATTTCTATTCTATGACACATTTTCTTTTACTTTAAGCAATTTTAAGGCTTAACTAGATGGATATAAAAAAACAATATGCGCAATCCGGCCGTAGTTTTTGACAAATTCTTTTAACTTCCATTATTTTTTTTTAATATTTCATAACCCCTCTTCTTCTTCTCTGTGACTCCTCTCTCACTCTCCTTCTCTTTCTTTCGCTCTTATAATCTCTCCCCTCATACTCTTTCTCTATATCACTCTCTTGCAGCGACCCCCGCGGCCACGGAGTGCAATGACTGCTTGAAAGGTGCCGGTGGCATGCCAATCACTGGCGTCATCGCGGTCGCCTCCAACGGCAAATGCTACGTGAAATGCATGACGACCGGCCAAAAGCTCAAGGGAATGGTCAGTTCCCGCTTCTTTCTTCTTTTACCCAAATCGCTTCAGCCTCTTTTTTCAGTGCTTATGCTAGTAGTCAATGTTAAAGAAGCACGCGAAACCCAACCGAAATCTACTTGAATTTTCCTGACAATTCTAGCCGCGTCCACGCTAAATCACACCCATGCTCTTTCGCCCTTGTGCCAGGCAAAAAGGCGCGAATTCAAGCATGCATTGTTGGCTCCTTCAACTTTGCAGTGATGCTTGCTAAAATAAGATGGCCTTCCCTAAATTGCGCGTTTGTCAAAAATTTTCAATTTCTTGTAGTTTAGAAGAATTTGGAAATTCACCACGAATAATATTATTTTAAAGTCAATTTTACTAAAGGATGAAAAATTCTGTTCAGTTCGTCGACAATGTGCAAATGATGGAAATGGAGCATACGGTGAACCAGATCTACTGCGCAAATGGAAATTCCTTCCTGTACACGCCTGATGGCATGACTCTTCTACCCAAGGGAGCAATGGCCTGCGCGTAGAAGATTGGTGACGACAGAGAGAGAGAGAGAGAGAGGATTCTAGCAAATCTCTAGAGCTCGTTCTAGCTTATTGCTTACAGTTTTAATTCTAGCTTAGTTGCTTCGCACGATTATAGTACCTATGCATGTGTAGCTTAGTTACATGTAGTTCTAGGGCCCACAGTCAACTATCGGTCTAGTTCTCGTTTTCTTCTTACACTTACAGTGCACATATATATGTACATGCATATGTACATAATTGTGAACGTCGAAACGTAAAAATAAATTTTTTTTGTTTATAATATATAAATCGTACCTTGTTGATGAGCGGAAGTCTGGTGTTGAAAACAAGAGAATGGTTTGTTCTTGACTACTTGAAAGGCCGGGAAGAGAGCGATTGAACACGAATTTTTTTCACTCTACAGACAACAGATGGAGCGCGAGCGAAAAGAAAGGCAAGGGAAAGAAGACCTCGCTGATGCATACAAATTTACGATAAGTGAATTTAAGAAACGTGAGCTTACAACGGTTCATGATGAACAACGATAAAATTCTCAATCGGTTATATTTACTGTTTTGGTAGACAGTTGCAACTAATATCATGCAAAAACACATTTAGTTTTTAACCCACTGCAAAGATGTAAGCGATGGCAATAAAGAACGAGTGCCACCAAGACTACTAGATTGCGTGAGTGGGTCATCCAATATCTCAGTCTACTCCTCTCGTTCACTCTGGCTCCTTCTCTCACTCTCACTTTCCTCTAATGCACTTTCGTTCTTTTCCGAATGGTGATGTATTAGCCCCCTGCATCCTCATAGCGTAGTTTAGCCAGGTCTAAGCATAAGTGGAAAGTAGATTATGAACACGGAAGAGAACCGTAGATTTGGACCGTGTAGACGAATGCAGACGTTGCAGTGGACTGTGCAAGGTTATCGCGTCTTCAACATTCTCGCTTCTTCAGTGAATTCTGATCTTTTTGTCTCATTGTTGGATGAAGCACAAGTGCAAAAGAACAAAAATTAGTTGGATCGCCTTTCTTGTTTTTTTTTCCGTCAACCTCTCTGTTCTCTCTTTGCTTCTTTTTCGCCATTATCTCTAAAAGATATTTTACAAGCAATTCTCTCAAGAATGCGGTAAATGAATAAAACAAACGTAAAATCTGAACGCTGAGAAGAGTGAATAATTTTCTTCGATTATAAAATATCGAAAACAGAGAAAAGGGATGGAAGATTAAAGATTTACGCAAAAACGGGCATTTGCCGCCTCTTTCACGGTTGGAGGCAGCGCTGTTCTCGGTTCTATCTTCTAGTGAAACATTCACCTAATGCTGGCTACTGTCGCTACAAGGCGATTGTTGAAGCATTTTCCTTTCTTTGTAGAGATTTTTCACTTTAATTTTACAGTCTTAAAATGACGAGTTACTAAAGGGAGGAGTGAAATATGCAAACGTGATGGGGGGAATATTATATGGTAATTTATGTTTGCACATTTTGAAGCACATTTCACTAACTAAATTTTAACATGTATGTATTTATGGAAAATGGCTACGTAGAGAAAAGAAGGAAAAAATACCAGTAAAATGCACCAAATTATGACGAAAAAATCGCACCGTTGTTCACTGACGAGGTGGTATTTCTCGGACTGCCGAATAGGCCTTCTGGATTCGCTTGTTGCTGAAATAAAAGAGGGCATTAAGTTCGTATGGTATGGGAATGTGAAGGGAGGTTCTGCTACATATGTACATAAGTGTGTATGTTTAAATGGAAAGTTACGTTTATTGAAGTTAGGCTTAAACTGATTGTACCGTGATGAGGACCATTGTGTACTGCAGATGTTGATGTAGTGGATGCAGTGCACAAGGGTTCTTCCTTAAACAATATTCTTCTTTTTTGAGGCAATTGTGGTCTTTTTCTCTCATTGCGGTTTGAAACGCAAGGTCAAAAGCTCAAAGAATTACTTGGCCAGCCCGTCTCGCTGTTCTTTCTTCTCCCCTCTCTGTCTTCTATCTGCTTTTTCATCTTCCTTAGTTGTGAGGTATTTTAAAAGCAAATATTTCAGGAATAATGAGAGGTGGTAGATGTTATAAATAATACCATAACTATGGTACATCTGGCAGCAGTTGCTTTATCCTTATATATATATATATATATATATATATATATATATATATATTGTGCTAAAAGTCGTGATAAATATATAAAAATTGACAGTCACAAGACGTCGAGGAGAAAATGGGAAGCAATGGTCGGTTCAATCACAACAGAGTAAATCCTTTGAGACGAATATATTTATATTTTAAACTGTAATTGAGAGGATCTTGTGCCAAATTCACAGCTGTGATATTTGTGAAGGATTGTTCTATCTGTTATATTCATGGTTACAGTCGGTTAATTTGCCCAAGTTTCTGCAAATGTGGCAAATTGAATATGGGACATAAGTGACAAACTAAATGGTGGAAAAAGTAGAGATTTAGAAATATGTATGTAGAAATGGCAACTAGAAACAGCTAGAGAAAGATGAAGAGTGAGAGAAAGAGCGGGAGGAAAGAGAAAGAGTGAGATAAGGAAAGAATGAGCTTTTGGCCGTGATAAGCCCCGCAGGAAAATGAAACGTGCACGCCTAGCAAAAGCCACTTTCAGCTCAAGGCTGCCATCGGCAGCCAAGCTCTGGCTGAAAGCTCATTACTGAACTGAGTAATTGAATGAATAAAGCAGAGAAGCCTGATCGAAGTATGACAATTGACTTCGACTTTCGTTATAGAGCAAGAGAGCAGAGAGGGAGAGATAGAGTGACGAAAAGAGAGAAACAGAGAAATGAGGAAGGAGAGAGTGAAAGTGAGAGAGAGAGAGAGCATAAGAAGCATAACTGAAAAGACAGGCAAGCACAGAGAAAAGGAAATGGAAATAGAGAAAAAGGTTCGAAAGCGTAATAGAGGCTGGGAGAGAGAGAGAGAGGTTAGCAAATGGGAACAAGCGTTTTTGTTGAATTAGAGCGCCTTGAGCGTAAGAGAACATATCCATCCTTTTCCGTACAGCGATCTTTTGGCGGAGGCCCATCGTTCTTAAGGTGCTCTTTCCTCACTTCTGCCAGTGCGGTGATGAGATCTGAGAGTTTACTTCTCCGAAAGTTAACGCCGTGAAAGCCCAACTTCATTTTATTTTCGCTAAAATAGATTCACAATGAAGAGATCTTTATTTACTACTTTGCTTTTAAACATCTTTCTTAATCTCTACCAATACCTCTATTTTTATATTTAATTGGTGCTGCACTGTGAACTATTCTCATTATAATATGTGTATATCATCTTTCTCTCTATTTCTCTCTCTCTCTCACTCTCTGTTACTTTTATCTCTTCTCCATCTTTTTTTCTCTATCTCTCTTTCTCTCTGATCTCACCGTCTATGTTTTTTTTCTCTCGCTCTCCCTCTCTCTCTCTCTCTCTCTCTCTCTCTCTTCGTTGTATCTCAACCATATCTGCACGTCCTTCTTATCTTCAGAATGACAACACGAAGCGCAGTCATTCTTCTCCTTCTGCTCCCATCAGTCTACTGCTGTATGCCAGTGAATCCAGGACCCGGAGGTACAGTAATCTTATTCAAGTGTATTCTGTTTATAAACACATAAATACACATTTCTGATTTCAACTTTCCATGAAAAGTCAGTGAAACATTTATTTTAAATAGTATATGTAGTTTTATTTTAAAATCTTGTGATAAAGATCTCTCATTCTCACTAGTCCTCATCCATCTACTTCTTACTCATTCTCTCTCTCTCTCTATTTCTCTCTCTCTCTCGCTCACTCTCGCTATCTTTTCCTTTGTTTCTCTGTTTCTCTTCTTCACTCTACAGTGTAGACACAACTCTTTGAAGATAAGCCTTGCCCAACTCTGAGCTTCATGGATGTCGGCATGATTCCTCTAGGGGAATCAGTCGCGCCGACAGTCGAAGGCAGGGTAAGAGTCTAATCAGAACGTTTAGCTTCATATTAACTGACTTATTTATTTAATTATTTACTACCATTCGAAGAACATGTGCAGATTTTCATGTTGATATTTGATCAGTCGGTAGTAACAGGAATCTCTATAAATTTATCCAATGTTTAACTTAAAAAATACATAAATTTAGTCTTATATGTGTACATGTGTAGGTAGTACGCTGCCCGGCTGGTTCAACTGCACACATTCTTCGGGCAGGCGCGGTAGCACCATCTCCGGTTAGTTTTGTTTCCCTCTTTCTCTCTCTTATCTGTCTACCTCTCTCTGACTCTCTCTTTCCCTCTTTCTCTCCTTGTCTCTTTATCTGTTTCAACTTCTCTCTCAATCTTTCCATTTCCGTTGCTCACATACTTTTCAAAGGACAAAAGAGTCGACTTGAACATTCATAACAGTTGATAAAATTGATAGTCAAGGAAAAAAAGCAAAATTGATATACGTAAATTGAAGTTGCCCCCCGGCACTCTGCTCGCGTGCAATGCCGGCAAGTGGTTGGCGACCACAGACCCGAACGGTGCGGGCGAGGCTTACGACCCAGCCGATGGCAGCAAAATCGGCTGCCTCAGTCAGTGTTCAGATTAAACGGAGGAGGAAAAAAAAAGAATTAATTCGTGTTTGATTTCCCGCGTCTGCCCTGATTGTGAGAGAACGTAATCTCTCATTCTTGCGTGCAATTTCGCTGGTCGCACAAGAAAATAGCTCACACGCACGAATGAGTGGGATAAAGTTAATCTTGCTTTTGCGCACCAAATTTAAATCAGAAAAAATATATATGATATTACAGAAGCTGGCACACCTCCAGGAGGAGCCTGCACACCGTTGACACTCTTGCCCGTGGAAGGCGATGTCATCATGCCGACGGTAACAGACGTGGTAAGTACATACATTTTAGTGATACTGTATTTACTGCAATCGAAGCGCCTCTAAAATGGAGGCGCCTCTTTCATAGTCACACCATTAGCCCGATAGTCATGTCGTTAGCAGCATACAACTGAGAAGTAGAGGCGCCTCTCTGATTACATAAGAATTCTGTTCATAAGAGGAGAAAAATAGAGGAGGAAAGTTGTAATTGTTGCAAGAAAAGAACATGATTGATGAGCACATTATTGATTTAAGTGAGGAATATATGCTGTAATGTCGCGGTAAATATTCGTTGTTTAGCTGATGACATGCCCAATGGATTCTGTTTTGGGCGTTCAGCCAAACGGAGCGGCAATGCCAGATAAGGTACAGATATGTTTTCTCTTTCACAATGTGTTATCATTAGAGAGAGAGAGACAGAGAGAGAGAGAGAGAGAGAGAGAGAGATGAAAGAGAGAGCGATGAGAGAGAGAGTGTGAGAGAGAGAGAAAGAGCGATGAGAGAGAGAGAGAGTGAGGGAGAAAGGCTAGAATATAGCTATAGTACATAAATACAATTTTAGCTTCCCGCGAACAATGTGCTGTCTTGCATTAACGGAGCATGGCATAACACTCCAGTGGCTGGACAGGCAGGGACGGCTGTGCCTGCGGATGCTAAAGTCGGCTGCATAAGTCAGTCGAATTTGTTTACACGGAATACCGTTTCACTCGTTTATTACCACCCCCCCCCCCTCTCTAAGCCTCATTTGACAGAGAGTGGCAAATCGAGCGAGTCATTGTGCAATAAAAGAGCAAATATTCAAAATTAAAGATAAGAAATGGCTAAAAGGTTACGAAAAGCTTACTTACTGTATGCACACTGAAACTACTTTTTCCGAGATAACTTAATTGATGAAGATGAAATCGGGAGAAATCTTTTTAAAATGTCGCATTATTGTTGTTGAAAAATTAAAATTAAAATTAAAAATTTAATAAAAAAAAATTTTTAAACCGCCAGGAGCCTGTCCGACTCTTATGATTCTACCAAACGGCCTGAATGCGTGGGGCATGATCGTTATGCCTGCACAGTCGACCGACATGGTAAGCACTGGTCACTGTGGTAGATCAATATACTGAATGATCAATCGATATATCGAAAGAGGCGATCAATCGATATGTTAATACCTCCTATGGTAGATCAATATATTAAATGATCAATCGATACATAAATGAAGTCGCAAGAACAGGCTAGACGTTTAGGAGAGTAATATTTGTTTATTTTTACTTGAACCAAATAGTCATGCATGCCCTATCGCGCTTGTGTAATGCAATTCGGGAATTCAAATGTGGGAAATGGGTTCCTTTAAGGTAAGAGACGAAAGATGTACATATGTTTAGCTCTTCATGTGCGGAGCGGATGCCGATCTCGTCACTCGTCCCAGGGGGATGGTGTTCCTGTTCCGGTTCGTGTATGCGATCTACTCATATGCTTTCTTGCTCTTTCTTCTGCTTGCAAGGAGATGAAAGCGCCTTGTTTCCCCTGCATTTCAGCAAATCAAAAGAGATCATTTCTTGGCGTGAATATATGTAAATGCCGTCCATTTGGCTTACGCCCTGGAATCGAATAAAAGTAAAAAATAACAAGTATTACAAAGATATTTTTATCGGTTTTCTTAGCAATACATAGTAGTGACTTCTCTACTTTTATTCGACCCCTGGTTGTAAGCCAAATAGATGGCATTTATATGTATTTACACGAAGAAATGATCTCGTTTGATCCAACGAAAAGCACGAGAAATAAGGTTTTACCTGCTTTTATAAGTCTTTGTGAAATTCAAGAAAAATTGTCCTAATAGTTTCGCCGTTACTACTTTTTCTCCTCACTGACGGCGATCACTCTTAGATGTTTTTTTGAATCTATATGATGACAAGAATTGTGTTTTAGAGCGAGAGAGAGAGAGAGAGAAAGAGCGAAAGGGAGAATGGAAAACACAGATATTATTATCATAATGAGCGATGGCACACTAAATATCAATTTTGAAGGGGGCCATGGCAGCACTGCTCTCGTGCATTGCTGGCTTGTGGCATTCGACGCCAACGGCGGGAATTGAAGGGATGAAGCTCGACGCCGCCACGACCGAGGTCGGCTGTCTCAAGAAGGCGGCGGCGACCGAGTGCGAGCCGCTCAATTTCTTGCAAGGACCGCATCCCGATTTTATCTACATTATGCCGACTCTGACAGACATGGTATATTAGTTACTTCTATATATTATATACATAATATATATATATATGTATATATATATATATATATATATATATCCGCTTCAACTTCTTTTACTATTCTTTGTTTATGCTGCCTTAAAGGAAGTATCCGATGAAAGCAGACCGTATCTGATTGAATTACGCTTCAAACGGTGCAGAACTCTCAACTGAATGAGTGTTGATTTAGGGCCCGGAAACAAAATTTCAAATTGAAAAATTTCTTTCATTTTCTGGATTCTCCCTGACTTCTGTGTCTCACGGGACGAAATTTAAATCTCCAATCGATCCTTAGGCCAAGCTTGTTCATATGGAGAGGAAGCAATTTGTTTTTGTCGAAAACCCCTTTAAAATGTAAGTAAATTTGTGTGCCACACTTTTATATGTGAATTCTTGAAGTTTTACGCATGCCCGATGGGCTATATGGCTGCAGTCCTTCCGATGGGCATGACGACACCGATGTTGGCAAGTTATTTATATTTTCAGAAAGAGAGAGGGATCGAGAGGGAGAGAAAAGAGAGAGAGAGAGACGATGATATGAGCTAGAGAATCAGCGGTAAGCTGCGTACCTTTTAGGAGGCCAACGAGATGACGGGATTCCTCTGCATGAACAAGATGTGGACGACGACCAAGGACAAGACCATGCCCGGCCCGATGCCATTGGACCCGAAGACGAACATGGTCGGCTGCGCCAGTCAGTGGTCTTGCCCTGCCGTTAGCTATTATTTTTAGGATTTTTTTTGTAAATATTTCCAGTTGTTAAGATATAGTCAGTTTTATGTTACTTAAAATTATTTAGAATATGTAGATAGTTATACTTTTTTATCATGCACAAAATATGATATGCGCGTCAGAAGCCTGCGGCTGCACGGCATTGCCGGCATTCGAGAGCTGCAACGCGGACGGTGTCTGCGCCGCTGCCAGATCATCAAAGTGCGAGAGTGCGTGTCCCGACGGCGGCGAGTTGCTCCATGTGGTTAGTTCATGGAAAGACTCGAACCAGCCAACCATTCTAGGGGCGCAAACTAAATTCCACCCATTATTTATAGAAAGCTCCGGGTGTTCTGGAGGCGGTCATGGGCGGCAAAGCCACTTGCCAAGCAGACAACACGTTTATGCCGACATTGCAAATGGGCACTGGAGTCACGTGCAAGATCACCGGTAGGTGTAACGGTTTTTTCTCCTCTATTTGCCGCCAAAATAGCTCTTCGAAAAAAGTGTACAAAACTATATGATTTTTTATAAAGACCAAAACTAATGACCAATAAAAGAAGAAGGAACTTTTTCAGCGCTAGCGATGTCGCCCGTCATGGAATGCATGAACTTCCCGGGTCTCATGTACTACAAGGATGGCATGAATGTCATAGCGTTCTGTCCCACGGGGCCCGTCATGCTTATGGTCAAATAAAATGAATTAGTTGTTTTTTTCTAAGTTTCTTTTTTCGTGAGAAGGAGTACAGCAATTGAAGCTATTTCAACGTCTCGTTAATTCAAGCAAAGTTGGTCTTAACAATTAGGCCTTTCGCATGCGGCTCGGTAACAGACGTGAGAGAGAGAGAGAGAGAAGTTTACATCATCATGCTGAATCAATCCTCAGAACGGAGTGGAAGCGCTCACTCTGACATGCATGGCCAACGTGTGGGCGCCGACTGGAATGGTCGGCGCGATGGTCATGAATCCAATGTGTGGAGGTCAGTCTCAAATGGCAACATATAGTACCTCTCTCTCATTCTATCTCTCTGTCTCTCTAAGTCTCTCTCTATTTCTTCTCTCTCATTCTCTTTTTCCCTCTCTGTCTCTCTATTTCTCTCTCTTTCTCTTTTTTCCCTCTCTATCTCGAACACTCTCTCTCTCTCTTCTCTCTTCTCCCTAATCTCACTCACTCTTGCAGCTGCGGGAGCGGCCATGGACTGCATGCCGTGCCTGACGGGCGGCGATGCCATGCAAATCATGGGCGTCGAAGCGGTCGCCTCCAACGGCAAATGCTACCTGAAATGCCCGATGGCCGCTCACAAGATCACGGGAATGGTCAGTGCAGCTTTTTTTTTTCTTAAACAGAGTCGTTGCAGCCTCATTTTTCAGCGCTTATCATAACATAATTTAGCTTTTTTTGCTCCTTCAATTTTAAAGCGTTGTCACATAAGAATATCCTGTTTAGTTCGCCAAAGCCATGGAAGCACCAGCGATGCAAACGGTGGCTCAGATCTACTGCGAGGCTGGAAAGTCCTTCCTGCGCGACCCGGCAGACGGCGCAGAACTTCTTCCCCAAGGAATCATGACTTGCGCGTAGAAGAGTTGGATGCAGACAGGGAGGATTCTAGCACATCTCTAGGGCCAGTTCTAGCTTATTGCTCACTGTATTAGTTCTAGCTTAGTTCTAGCTTGCTGCTCACAATTACCGTATCCATGTGTAGTACAGGTAGATGACCGTTAACATATCTACATGTAATGTTCAATTTCTCTCTTTTAATTACTACATATGTATTTTAGGTATTTAAAAGAAAAATCAAAACTTTTGCATACTTATTGATTCACATATTTACGTTTTGTATTGCTACAAATAACGCTGTTAGAGACCCTGCCCACGATGGCTAACGTATTGCATTGCTTTAAAACAAGATAAAGAGACTATCACTTCATATTTCCTTGGTCAGACATCGTTGACTAGTAAGATATAAACTTGTTATATACATACCTCATAAGAATGCCATTGCAACAAATATGCATATCCGCTAGGTAGCAAGCAACCTGTGGCGCCAAAGATAGTCAAGGTTATTATTGGCGTAATTACGTAACTGGGGCATGCAATCGCACATTCTACCCGTTCTCTTTCACTCTCTCTCTCCCTCTCTCTCTCACTCTCACTCTCATTCTCACTCTGTGTTGCACTTTCTTTCTCTTCCGAATGGTGCAGAATTAGCCCAATGCTTATTGTTAGGACGTTTCTTGCCAAGGACACTTTTGCTAGCAGCCGACTCTTAAGTCCAAAGTGATTAGCAGTTTGGCCGAATTCTGAAAGAATGGTAGCAACTAGCAATTTGAGCTGCTCTATGGATATGAATGAATGGCTGACCTAGTTGTGGTGACAGGATAACCAGAAATGAAGAGTGGTTAATCAAAGTCGCTGAAAAAAATGATAATTACGAAACATGTTTTATAGAATATCCATGAGGCTCGCATGTGCTAAAAGTACACAAATTTCTCTAACCAAAGAAGTAAATGCAAGATCACACAAACACTATCTGTTTTGTGTAAAAGGAAAAGAACTGTCCAAAACTGCAATGGATGTCAAGAGGGGTGCACCATCATATAAAAAAGGCGTTTTCGTACGCCCACGGAAGGTGGGAGAAGGAGAATTGAAGAAGTGCAAAGAGAATGAGACACTGCAGGAGAGAGGTAGTGAATGACGAAGATATAGGAGGACATAGAATGTAAGAGCAAGAGAGAGATTGAAGAGAAGGACGGACGCTATTTTTAATGAAGTGTAAATGGAGCAAAAACAAAAAGAAGTTTTTACTATTTTTCAATGGCCCATTCAAGAGGGAGGTAGAGATATTCCAATTGACTGATGCAATATCAGGGAGAATGGAACTCATTAAGGATTGAGTTAGTTTTCGGCTCCTTTGAAGGAATAGGAAATTTGGCATGATCGCTTTGTTGAATTGCAATGAATAGGCAGATTCATTATATGCTTGGTGAGATTAAATACATGATAGAATCTGCACGAGACTCTAGGCAGACGGAGCCATTACGTCGACCTTGAAGTTTCGAACAAGAAACGTCAAATTTCAAAAGCATACATTGCTAATTGTAAAATATTTGAGTCGGCGAAGTTGCATTTGGTGAAACAAAATCAACAACCAAAAATTATTTAGTGATGCTCTAATATTTAACTGCCGCAAATATTTCTTTCTTTCTGTTGAAAAACATCTTCAATATGAAAATCATAACGTATAAAATGTATAGTCTTATAACTAAACTGCTGTGGAATTTTTTTAAAATACGATTAAGTTATTCTAATTAGAAATGGATTGGAAAACATGTTAAATGAAGGAGGAGTACTAGTAGAGAAAATACTGTACATTCTCACATGATCAACTTTAGCCTAAAAGATCGATTGGGGGTGGTCCCGCTTTATGAAAATCAGTATTTAGCCAGAAATCTGCATTTTTTTTAAAAGGAAGAATATGTCCGGTGCCTCTTCAAATCCAAGTAATGAGTGCCAACGGGTGGGAAGAACGGGCAGCCTCTGCCCGCCCTGTGCACTTATGTTAGAAGAGAAATACAAGCAATGATAGAACTGGAGAGAAGTTAGATAGATATACATACATACATAGTTTAAAATTAGAAATTTTGTAGCAGGACCCGATCGCCGTTCTTCCAGTTGAGAGTTTTGCAACATTTGAAGCGTAGTTTTGTCACATATAGTTTTCTTTTGTCGGATATTTCCTTTAAGCCTAGAAAGTCGAAGTCAACATGAAAGTAAGGCGAATGAGCGAGAAGTTGAAGATACCTTAAAAAGTCGAGTTAGATGTTGAAGATACCTTATAACTTTTCAATGGCATTGACAAAAATAATTTCAGGACAAGGACTTCTTTAAGCACAGTGGATGCAGAGACGTGCAACGAAATCCGGATGATGACGTTACTCGACTTGCATTCAACAAAGTGTGCAAAACAATGCTTTCAGTGAGCTGCCTGCGAGATATTCAACAGGTTATCACTTGCTTATGTCGTTTCCAGCACTAAAAATGCAGAAAATAAAAGCCGGAATAAAAACTTAGGTTCCCCTTACTTCTCAACTTCACGAGTAGAGTCTGCGAATTCCCCGGCACCAAGTACAAATTAGAAACTAGGTATCTTCGATGATGACTTGCATCCACTGTAATCACTTGCGCATGAACGAGCTAAAGGGACAACAACCACAGATTGGAATGAAGTCTTACTTCAATAAGGCGATAAAGAAGAAATGCGAAAACAAAGTAAAGACATTTGCTATGCAATAGTTAGCGATTGAAATTAATTTAGCTCTAGGCGAAAGTCGAGTTGGACTTTCGTACTGAGATTGTGCAACGAATTCGCCTTGTTAGACTTCACAGCAAAAGCCAGAGAAGGGCAAATGATGATGAACCAGAGGAAGACTGCGCTCGGCAAGAACAGCTACAGCACACCAGGCACCAAGAAGATGCCAACCTGGATGATGAAGAAGAGGGCTCCGATGATGAAGCTGATCCAATGGATGACGACCTGCTTCTCAGAGGGGCAGTCGCCTTCGACGCCATTGAAAACGGGGAGAACTCCGAATCTGAATATTCAGATCAATCATAATAATAGAAGCCCCTAAAAATATTACACATTTATTATAGCCGATACTACCATAGATGTATTTATCATATGTATATAAGATTAAAATGATAACATACTTTAAATTCAGTACAAAGTATGTTATGCTGATCATTATTAGCTCACATAATTAAAAGTTTATTATTACTTACATAGTACTATCTTTATCTCATAAGCCCCAACCCTCGCACTTTCCCCATACAGCTAGCGCGGTGGCTCCTTTGCGATGCGCACTCACCTTGCCAGCCTTTGAGATCCACCCCATATCTGGGCTACGTTTCATCCGAGCGGAGGACTACGGTGGATTTTTACATTTGATCTTAATTTTTATGTCATTATGTCGTCACTTCCTTCAAAGATTTAGATAAATATTAAACAACAATATGAATGAATGTACAAATGCTATGTACGCAGAAAAAATGATGCAAAAAACCAAACAAATTGCACCAAGCAATGACGAAAAAATCATACCGTTGCTCACTGGCGAGTTCACATTTATCGGACAGCCGAACAGCAATTCTGGACTCGCTTGTTACTGTAATAAAGAGGGCGTTGACTTCTGATGACCGGCTAACATTGCGTTGGGGTTTGAAGCGATGTTCTCTTTCGTTTAAGTTTGAACTTGCGGGTAGTGAAGCCAGGCATAAACCGCAGTGGACCCTCGGTGAGGACAAGGAGATGATTACCAAAAATGTGGTCCGTAGTGTACGGTAGACAGTGGAATGTGCAAGGGTACCGCGCCAAAATGATCTTTTAGTCTCATTGGAGTTTTATGCGCAAGCCCAAAAGGATCTTTTTGTCTCACATCAGTGAAGTTTGGAGCGCAAGGCCAAAAGGATCTTTTTGTCTCAATGCAGTTTGAAGCGCAAGACCAAAAGATCCTGAAAATACTTAGCCCACCTATCCTGCTTTTTCCTTCTTCTCCCTCCCAGTGATTTCTCTGCTTCTTCATCATCATTATCTATAAACGGTGTTTTACAAGGAGCTGTTAATGAAATAATTACAGGAAGTAAATGTTATAAATAATACTATTACTAACGTATATACACCTGACACTAGTTGGTTTATTATTACATATATTCTTATATCCATTGTATTTAAAGTCATTAAAATGTTTTTATTGTCTATAAAACAGAGTGTCACGAGACCACGAGGAGCACACTGATCTGCAAGATGAACATAACGAATATATTTCTATAATACCACTAGATATTCAAAACAGAAATTTATCGCCTCGTTCACTGCTGGAGGCAGTCCTTCACTCACTTCAATCGTCTGGCGATCCTTTTGTCTCTAAAATGAAAGCAGTGTCAAATTTCGCAATATTAGCTTTAAAAATTTTTTTACACCAGAACAGTTTCACTCCTTCCATTACTCCTCTCAAATGTGTTGTCTTGCTGTATAATTTCTGTCTTTTATTTCTTATTTATTTATCTAACAGCGAACAAAATTCCTTCTGCAAGGCTTAAATTTAAAAAAAAAAGCACAGAAGAGCTGTGATATTTGTGTATGATTGTGCAATCTGTTATACTAATCTTTACATTCGTTTCTTTTGCCTGTACGCCTACCAAAAGCCACTTTCATCACAATCAACCCTGCTCTAGCAGAAACGTTATTACGGAACATATCACCGAGGAGTTGAATGGATAGAGCTGAGAATTCTCATCAAAATTTGACACTGGGCATCGCTTTTCGCTGCGGCAGCTCAAACAGTGGGAGAACATCTTGAGCTAGAGAAGAGAGAGAGAGGAGAAAAAGAGTGAGAGAGAGAACGAAAGACATAAACGGTGAAGATATGTATGTAGGTGAAAGTAAGTGAGAGAGAGGCGGGCTTAGGGTAAGACTAAGAATAAATTGGAAAAAGACAGTGAAATACAGAGCAAAAGAAATAGCAACAGACGAAAAAGGTTATCAAGCATGAGAGAAAGATAAAGAGACCGCCTAAGGGTAACAAGTATTTCTGATAAATTTGAACACATTAGCGTAAGGGAACTTATCTATTCTTTTCCAGGGAGCGATCTTTTGGCGAGGGCAATCGTTCTTAAAGGTGCTCTTTCCTCACTTCTGCCGGGAGTGGTCTTAGAATTTTTGTTAGGAAAATCCAATTCACTTCATTAGCACTCAACTCAATTCACATTGAAGAGAGCCTTCTTGCCTACTATGTCATCAAATGTCAAATCTCATCCAAAATTTGTCTGTATCTTTCATTTTTTGAAACCTCTGTCAGTTCCAGCTACATACACCGCCTCATCTTTTTCACCCCTCGAAATATTCAACAAAGTGCGCTTAGTTCGGATGGATACGTAAAAAAATAGAAATTTTTATAATCAGTTATGTTCAGAATGCTCTCTCTCTCTCAATGTGTGTTATTTATAAAGTAATTCATTCGCTGTTTCTCTATTTCTCTCTCTACTCTCACAAACTCTTATCTCTCTCTCTTTTCTCTCTCTTTCCCTTTTTACTATCTCATCCTTATAAATTCCTCCTCATTTTCAGAATGACATCAAAAGGCTTAGTCGTTCTTCTGCTTCTGCTCAAAACAGTCACCGGCTGCATGCCGGTGAATCCTGGACCAGGAGGTATAGTTATATAATTTAAATTATTTCAGCCTTGAAATACACAAAAGTCATAATTCCCATTCCAACTTGCAAAGAAAATCAGTATTTTAACTTTATTTTATGTCAAACATCTTTCTCACTCTACAATCCACTTCGCTCTCTCCTCTCTCTCTCTCCTCATCTCTGACTCCTTTGCTCTCCCTCTCTGCACGTTTAGACTCTTCTCTTTGTAGAGACGGCTTGCCCAACCCTCAATTTCGTCGATGTCGGCATGAGTCCTCAAGGGGAATCAGTCGCACCGACAGTCGAAGGCAGGGTGAGAGTCGAATCAAACATTTTTTGCTACACATTAATTCATTCATTCATTCACTCGTATTTCTGTAACTCTTAAAAGATCTTGATATTGAAGTGTGTGATAACATGAAGTTCTTCTTCCGCGCATTTAATCTGTCTAAAGTTTACAACATGTTCGAAACAATCTTGTTTCGAACATGTTCACAACAAAAGAAATGGCAATTTGCCAGCCTATCTTAATACACATGTGTTCTGAACATGTATCCAGCTTGTCTTCACTTAATCGCTTGTGTGTACTTCCTGTTTCAAACTTCTGAGGTGGTCACTTGGTCAAAACAAGCACAAAAATGGAGAGACAACGGAAAGATGGAGACGCAGGTTGTGACGAGCATAAGCTGCTCTGGTTCAGCTTTGGCTCGTCACCAATGAAATAGCACAGGGCAGAGAAAAAAAGACATCACCGGTCGTGCGGTGAATGCTTCCATTCTCTCCAGGCCGACCACAGTACCCACAAAAACGACGAAATAGTATAGGCAGAGAAAAAAACTCCTCGCACCTCTTCGAGTAAGTCGAAGAGGAGAGAAGTGTCTTTTTTTTCTACCTGTACTATTTCATTGCTCGTGTGAGTATGTACTTTGATCAACCAGGAGAGAATGAGAATGGAGTCGTGCACCGGACGACCGGCGACGTCTTTTTTCTCTGCCCTGTGCTATTTCGCAGAGATTTGTTAGACTGTGTTGAGCTCGAGATGTTGCCAGCTTGTTCTCAGTCTGTGACAACAACGGCAATGTTGGGAACAAGTGTTACGAATATGTTATAAACTTTAGGCAGATTGAATGCGCGGCTGATTTATCCAGTAAATTTTTGAATGAAAAATTACGGTATTTTGCATTGTAGTTGGTACGATGCCCGGGTGGTTCAACGGCATCCAGTCTTCGTGCAGGCGAAGCAGCACCAACTCCGGTTAGTTGTGTCTCTTTCTCTCTGTCCCTGTCAATCTCTCTCTTACTATATCTCCCTCCCCCCTCTCTCTCACTTTCTCTGTTTCGGATTCTCTCTCTGCCTTTACATTTACCTTCATACATACAAATGTAACCTTAATCATCTATTATTTAAAATTGTTAGTCAAAGGAAAAGCAATAGTGGAAGCCATATTTTCTCTATTAGCGTTACTATTTTTCAATACCCTTATATATATATTGATACCGTTAGAAGGAGGGGTACTATTTTCAATGTGATACACTAAAAGATTGATGGCAATATTTTTTTCTAAAAAAAAAAAGAATCGTAGCCCGATTTCAATGGAATCATCACCGGAATATCCGTTGAACCACAACTTTTGAATGATGTTGCGATCAGTTCATTGGGAAGAGCATTCCATGCTTCGTGGAACCATTTGAGGTGCGCCTAAAGCTGATGTATTACTGTTAGGGTGGGGTTCTTTTTTTAGAGGGAGGGCAACCATTTTTCAGTGATATTTTCAAGGTGGGGGGGGGGGGTTCTATTAAAGGAGGGAGGTTCAAATAAAACTGAGTATTAATAGAGAATATAGGTAGTAATATTTAAATTGAAGTTGCCCGCCGGCAGTCTGCTTGCGTGCAGGGCCGGAAAATGGTCGACGACCACCGATCCGACTGTTGTGGGCGAGGCGTACGACCCGGCCGATGGCAGGAAATTCGGCTGCATCAGTCAGTGCTCGCTATTCAGATTAAAAGGAGAGCGGTCATCGAAAAAAGATTTAATTCGTGTTTTAATTGCCGCGCGTATATCCGACGAGTTGGTTAGTTTCGCAAGCGGCTGCGTGAAAATTGCACACTCTAGCGAAATAGCCGCTATATCTTAAAATCTCATACAATATTTCTGTGATCCACTTAATAGTAGAAAAACTCTGAAGATATCACATATAGCTTCACACCTGCAGTGCACTTTTCTTCATCTTTTTGATAGCTTTTGAGCGCCAAATTTAAACTGGAAAACATTTATGTGAAAATTAAGAAGCACCTCCGGGAGGAGCCTGCGCGCCGTTGCCACTCTTGCCCGTGCTAGACGATGTCATCATGCCGACTGTAACAGACGTCGTGAGTATTTGGTCATACCGAATTTGCAGTGTTAGAGGCGCTTTTCTGGCAGAAGCGCCCTTTTCAAAATTACATTATCAGGTGCGAAAATAGTGTTATTCTTCGTTTAGCTGATGACGTGCCAAATGGATGCCGTTTTTGGCGTTCAGCCAAACGGAGCGACAATGCCTGAAAGGGTGTGTGTCTTCTCTTCTCATTGTTTTATTATTATAGAGAGAGAGAAGCGAGAGAGAGAGAGAAAGCGAAAGCGAGTGAAGGAAACAGAGAAGGAGACAAAGACCCCATAGAAGTACTAATGCACTAGAATAACCGGCATCATTTAGCTTCCCGTTAACAATGTGCTGTCGTGCATTAACGGAGCATGGCATCGCACTCCAACGGCTGGTCAAGCAGGGACGATTGTGCCTGCGGATGCTCAAGTCGGCTGCATAAGTCAGTGGATCTGTTCACTTCTTTATTCCATAACACTCATCTGGGAAAAAACCTTAGCAATTTTTGAAACCCGTAAAATTTAAATTTTTGCCTCACCCATCCTTCTTTTACTCGAAAAAATTATACTTTTACTTTCCCGCCCTATTTTTCGAGGCCTCTGGAGGTCTTAATCACCCACTTGTGTGGGTCACCCACTTGTGTGTCTCAAACCACCTTTTTCCCTGCCCCTCATCCTCCTCACCTTGCACCTCTCCGTTGCGTATCGCGCCGTTGTGCAAGAAAATAGTGCACAATTTGCAAATTAACTATAAAAAAAGTCAAAAATGTATAGAAAGGCTTACTGTTTGCACTCTGCGCCACTTTTACTGTAACAAATTACTTGTGGAAAACGAAATTAGAAGGAATCTTTGTCGTATTTATGTTGTATAAAAATGTAGATGAATAATTTAGGAACCGCAGCGGCAGCCTGCCCGGCGCTCACAGCTCTGCCAGTCGGAATGCAAGCGTTTGGCGAGCTGATCGCGCCTGCTCAGACGAACGATATGGTAACACACTAGTCACTAATTGTAAGGGTAGATCAAGATTCTAGAGGGCCATTATTATAAATGATCGATCGATTCTATCTTGAACAGCAAGCAAAGTGTCGAAGTTTAGATGTAATATATGAAGTATACATCATAGATTTTCGTAGTGCTTCTTTATTACAGGAGGACGAACTTAAACGTAATGATCTGTTTGAAGATCCCTGACCATTGGCTTTGTGTCATGTAATAAGGCGCGAATTCAAAACTGAATTTTGGCTCCTTTAAGACTTGAGAGTAACGATGGACACAGTATGTATTTTTAGCTACTCATGTGCCCCGCAGATGCCGTCCTCGTCACTCGTCAAGTGGGACAAATGGGCGCTCCTGCTGAGGTTCGTGCATGCGATCTACTCTTATGTTTATGCTTTATGTGTATTCTTACTCTTTCTTCTTAGTTCAAGAAGATGTAAAAAGCATTATGCTATATATTTTTTTCTGGCTGCTATTAAATAATAAATATATTTTTTTTTAGAAAGAGTGAGAGTGTGCGAGATAAAGAGTGAGAGATAGTGATGGTGAGAGAGTGAGATCATGGCACGCAACGATATTCCTACAGTACTGTGCCATCGCACACTAAATATTATGTCATTTGAAGGAGCCCGCGGGCAGAGTGTTCTCGTGCATTGCGGGCGAGTGGCATTCGACTGCGACGGCTGGCACGGCCGGGGAGATTCGCCAGACGGCCATGCTTGAGGTCGGCTGCCTCAGGAAGCCGGCGACCGCTTGCGCGCAGCTCAACTTCATCATGGCAGGCACGCATCCATATGGCATCGTCACTACGCCGACTCAGACTGGCATGGTACAGGAAGGACATTCTTCTATGTACATACATATTTCTATCTTTTTCTCGTTGACATACAAATATAAATATGTATATATATGTTATACTCTTTATATACATACTTCTTGTTTATATATTTTTGAAGGCAAATTTTTTTAATTTTCTACTTCTTTTTCGTATGTTCCCGTTTGCAGTTGTACGAATGTCCAATGGACTCCATGGCTGCCATCCTTGCGAATGGAGGAATGCAGCCGAATATGCCGGCGGCATGTTATAAGATGATTCAATGAGAGGGAGAAGGAGGGATGGAGAGTGTGGAGGGAGCGTGAGAGGGACGGGGAAACGTTCATTAGAAAGAAAAAGAGAATGAGAGTGATTATGAAGTGAAATAGAGAATGAGGGAAGGTGAGAGAGAGAGAGAGCGAGAGAGAGAGAAAGAGAGGGAAAAAGAAGAGAGAGTGATAATGAAGTGAAATGGAGAATGACAGTGACCAGCTACGGACCCTTTAGCTGCCGCCGATGACGGTGTTCCTCTGCATGAACATGATGTGGTCGACGACCACGGACCGTACGATGGCCGGAACGGCCTTGGAACCTCAACAGAACATGGTCGGCTGCCTCAGTCAGTAGCCTTCGCTTTTATTCATCATATGGATTTCTTCAATATAATATATAAAAACCTACAAAACTTTAAATTACTGGTTCTTTTTTGGTCTGAAATTTGGACTGTATACATACATATGTATAAGATATACATAGTTTTTTTTGTTTCTACTAATAATTTAGAAAGGCTAATTATACTTTTGTTTTTAAATGATATTAAAAATGGCATGCGCATCAGAACCCTGCCGCTGCACGCCGCCGCTTCAGTTCAACAGCTGCAATCCCGACAGTGTCTGCATCGCGGCGGCCGCATCACCGTGCGAGATTACGTGCCCCGCAGGACACGAGCTGCTCCACGTGGTTAGCTCAGCTTAAGAGTAGAACCCAACCATTCTAGGGTGCGCAAAATCATGGCCAGCCCCCTTATTGTTCCATTCCCGACCACCAGATATGTGCAACATCCTTGTCTGCACCTATTAACGGTGGAAAGCTTATGCGCTAGCTACGGATTAATTTTTGAACTATTTATAGGGCCACTCCGGAGAATGTAAGTGCATATCAGAGTAACTTTTCCGCCCTCCTTCATCTCTCTTCTACACACGTACTATTTTCATTTGCAGTAGCGTGCAGTACTTTTCTAGGCCACTATAGAAGTTTGAGAGATAATGGAAAGAAGATACGTAGAAAAGTAAAAAGGGATTTCTTCTGATGTCCTTTCATCATGGCCGGATGCTGCGTAACGCTGTGTGTGTTTTTAGAACGGCCTGGGAACTCTGGCAGCGATCGCGGGTGGCAAAGCGTCTTGTCAAGCAGACAACATGTACATGCCGGCACTGCCAATGCGCAGTGAAGTCACGTGCAGAGTCATGAGTAGGTGTCATTTCTTTATTTTTTTTAAATTTGCCGCCAAAATTTCTCTTTAAAAAGAACTAAATAAGGGCGAAACTTATGACGAAGAAAAGAAGAAAGAGAACTTACAGCACCCGTAGCGATGTCGCCCGAGATGGCATGCATGACGTTTGCGGGTCAGGGTATCATGTACTACAAGGATGGCGCGGATGTCAAAGCGTACTGTCCCATTGGACCGATCTTGTACAATGTTGGTGTTCTTGTCTAACGTCCCAGCCAGCATATCATTGAATCAAAAAATATTTCAAAGAAAAAGGCAATTAGAATAAAGACGAAATTCACTCTGAAAATGAACTAGTTGCTTCTTTTCTCTCATTCTTCTCTCATTGAAAAGGAGCAAAAAAAATTAAAAAATTTTGACTTTTTTCGAGCGAGGTTGCTAGCTTTGTAATCACCTGGGGCATTCCGAGATAAAGAGAGAGAGGGAAAGGGAGACAGAGAGAAAAAGATAGAGAGAGAGAGAGAAGAGTGATAGAGATAGAGAGAGAAGGGAGATAGAGATAGAGAGAGAGAAGAGTGATAGAGATAGAGAGAGAAGAGAGATAGAGATAGAGAGAGAGAGCGCGAAGAGAGATAGAGAGAGAAGAGAGATAGAGATAGAGAGAGAGAGAGCGAAGAGAGATAGAGAGAGAAGAGAGAGAGAGATAGAGAGAGAGAGAGATAGAGAGAGAGCGAGAGATAGAGAGAGAGCGAGAGAGGGGCTGCCTTATTCATGCTGAATGAATCCCCTCTCTCAGGGCCCAATGGAGGCGCTCACCCTGACATGCACGGGCGGCGTATGGGCGCCGACCGGAATGGCCGGCATGATCATGGATGCAACTTGTGGAGGTCAGTCAAATGGCCGGAAGAGAGCGAGGGCCTATCGATTGGCGGAAAGAAAGCTCCAAATTGTACAAACTTATCTCTCTCCTCTCGATCACTCTTTTCCTTTTGTGATCCCTTTCTCTTTCTCTCGCATTCTCTCTTCCTCATCTCTCTCTCTCTCTATCTCTGGGTCTCACTCTCTTTCTTTGTCTCACTCTCTTTCTCTCACTCACACTCTCTCTCTCTTTCTCTCTCTCTTTTATCCCTCTCTTTTCTTCCCTATTCTCTCTGTCTTCTCTATCTTTTTTCTCGCTTTTCTTTATCTTTTTTCTCTCTGCCTCTCTTTCACTCCCTCCATCTTGTGCAGTGACCCCGCAGCCACGGTGTGCAATGACTGCATGATGGGCGCCGATGGCATGGCTATCACTGGCGTCATCGCGGCCGCCTCCAACGGCAAATGCTACGTGAAATGCATGACTGCCGGTCAAAGGCTCACGGGAATGGTCAATTGCCAGCTTTTTTTTATTTCTTTCACAAAATAGCTTCAGCCTAATAACCCATATCCCCGTTCAGTTCGTCAAAGGCATGGCAGCACCCGCGCCGCAAACGGTGGCGCAGATCTACTGCGATGCTGGCATGTCCTTCCTGCGAGACCCTGCAGACGGCGGAGAACTTCGTCCCCAAGGAGCGATGACTTGCGCGTAGAAGAGATTGATGCCAAGAGAGAGAGAGAGAGAGAGAGAGATCGAGAGAGAGAGAAGTCTACACTTCTATAGGGCTAGCTCTAGCTTACTGTTTATAGTTTTAGTTCTAGCTTACTTCTAGGTTGATGCTCACGATTACAGTATCTATTCGCATAACCAAGTTCTATATGGTATTTTATTTAAAAGCAACAGAGGAATGCATTAAAATTTTTTGCTTACAATTAGTTATTCATTCATATAATACTATTACTAATAATGGTATTATCACACCCTATTCGCTTTTTCGTAAGCTAATCAGATAAAGAGACTGTTACATCATATTACGTTTGTCAGACAACGTTGACTGGTAAATTATAAACTACTTGTGGTCCATAAGAATGCCATAGCAGCAAAGCTTCATGTCACTGAAAATTTTTTAAATGTTCGATAAAAAAAGGTTTAGGGAGAGAGAAAGTAGGATAAGAGACTTGAAGGCATGTACATACCGTATTTTTTCAATTAGTACACCCCCCCTTTATTAGAACCCCCCCCCCACTCTCTAATAGTACCCCCCTCTGATAAAGCCATTGAAAAATAGGACCCCTCCCTTTAATGCTTGCAATACTAAAATCGCACTTTGTAGGCGAGCAGAAGTCAGTCAGCAAGTGTAGAAGACCGTAGAATGGATGGCCTTCGCAACCTGAAAGGGCGGAAAGAGAGCGATTAAAATAATATACATACATACATATGTGTTTTTTATACAGGAACAGATGGAGCGGGAGTGAAAAAGAATGAGAGAGAAAGGGATCGTCGCGCATCAAAGTTTAAAGTAAGCGAATTTAATATTTTAAAAACTGAATTCGCAATGCTGAGAAACGATAAGTGGATTGTCAAAATTGTTTTTTTTTTATTCTCACACATTGACATTGTTGTGGAGTATTCTATAACAGAATTACTGAAATCGCTAAAAAAAAAGTTGCTTAATTGAAAAACAGTGAAGGAGCAAGCAGAGGCGCCAAAGTGCCGGTGTTGTCAAGGTTACAGAGAGAGAGAGAGAGAGAAGATATCGGCGATAATGCATCAAAGATTACAATAAGTGAATTTAATATTTTTTTGAAGTCAATTCGCAATGCTTAGAAACGATAACAGGATTCTCTAAAATATTTTTTTTTCATTCACAATTTTGACATACATTAATGAAATCATGAAAAAGAATCGCTAATTGAGCAACAGTTTAGGAGCAAGCAGTGCACCAAAGATCCGGCGATGTCAAGGTTATTAACTACGTAATTGGATCACTTAATCACCCTCCACTCCTCTCTATCGCTCTCTCTCTCTCTCTCTCTCTCATTCTGACTCCCACGCTGACTCTCACTCTTACTCTCACACTCACTCTCATTCCCACTCTCTGTTCTCTGTTGCACTTTCTTTCTCTTTCGAATGGGGCAGAATTAGTCGCGCATGCTCAGAACGTTTCTAGTCAAGGACAAGTTTGTTTTTCAAACGAAATGTAAGAGTAGAAGGATTGGAGAAGTGCACAGAGACTGAGAAACTGAAAAAGAGTGGCAGTACACGACGAAGATAGATGGAGATAGACATCGTAAAAAGGAGAGTGAGTTTGACAAGATTAACGGACGATGCACTTATTGAATTACAAATGCAGAAAAAAATAAAACCAACAGCTCTTACTTCAATGACATGGTTCTAGAGGAATAAGTAGGATGTCACTTATTGTTGTGGAGTTTTTTTTATAACAGAATTAAAAAAGGAGAGGAAAGGGTTCACACTAAATTCGTCAGTATTCCTCCTCCTGTCTGGCCTGTTGCGGTCATTTGGTCACAAAATGGAAATAGGCGTTTAGAGGACATTTGCCCTCAAAGCATGCTCTGGTTTTTTTCAAATGTTTTCACCTTTCCTCCTGTCTCTCTCCTTGTGACTTTCTCTCTCCTTCCCTCTTTCTTTCTTGCGCTCTCTGTCACTTTCTCTCTCTCTCTCTCTCTCTCTCTCTCTCTCTCTTCATGAAACTGACACTATTTACCGTGCGCTCTCTCTCCCTCTATTTACATGCATCTTTCAATCTTCCACGCTTCTCTATTACTCTCTCTCTCGCGCACTCTGTCTCCTTCTGTCTCTCTCTCTCTCCCTCTCTCTCTCTCTGCTCCTCTCTCTATTTTTTTATACATGGTCCAGGCATAGCAGAGAGGTGAAACCGCCTACATACATAAATCGTTACAAGACGTACGCATACAGATCCCTTAAAAGCAGCGGCAATGCTTTGAAGCCCCACAGTTTTTTGTGCCCATCGTAGTTTTTTTCCGTCTTCATTTTCGCCAAAACTGTCACGACCTGGCTGAGAGAAAGGGGACTTCCATGAAAGAGGAGCAGAACGCTTTTCCGGAAAACATGACCTTGATTGGATAGCTAGTATTGGGTTTTACGCACATCAATTTTTTCTTTGAGACATTTCAGACAGAGGGAAAAGCATGAGAGAATTGGGAAAAGATAGAGAGAGAGTGAGGGTGAAATTTAAGCCAAAAGGGTAAGAGAAAAAAAAAACATAGAAGAGATAAAGAAAGAAGGAGAGTGATCTAAACACGGAATGAGAGAGAGAGAGATGCATAGAGCTGAAGGACAACTAGCGACTGCTCTTCATCTGTTGAATTAGGCTCTCCAGTGGCACACTTGTCCCTACACCTTTTCGGTGCACTTGATCCTGAGGGAGGAGGCTGACAGAGACACCGTTCGTTCTGTGTTTCATAGAGTGAGTTCTTTGGTTGCCACTGCCGTTTTCAGCTACAATTCTATTTGATTAAATTCAAAGTAATGTTATAAATGAGCATGAATGCGAGGATTGCTCTTCTTTTCGTCAGTTGCTCTTCTCCACCCGTTGATTTGTCTAAAATTGGACTTTTTCTTAGACCAGCTCTTTGTGTGTCACGGTGTTGTTATTTTTTTTTAGCTACACCAGTCTTCTGAAAAGAAACCACTATTCCAATGTCTCTTTGTCTGTTTTTTTTCTCTCTCTCTCACCATCTCTCCTCTCTCTTGCTCTCCCTCTCTCTTTGGTCTCGCATGATGTTTCCTTTTCAATTCATGAATTTAAGGGTGTTAGGGAGACTATTTATAATACTTACCACGATTCTTAGTTTCGTTCTCTATTTATGCAATGCAGAATGCAGACTGTCCTTATAATACTTACATATATCGCTCATGATTTTCCTTCACAATTTGTATATTGCAGGATGTTACGGACAGTCTTCATAATACTTATCCCGTTCGTCACAACAGCCCATGGCGCATGGTGCCTTCAGGTCTGGTCATGTTCTTATTATTTTTATTTCTTCAACTCTTTTATTTCTTTAGTATTATCTATTGTGGAACAAATTTCCGGAATTCTCAGCGAAATGCGCCAATTTCTGCGCCGCTTCAGCCATTTCATGCGAAATTTCCTAATCAATTCGCCTAAAATGTTCCAAGTGTGACCTTTGCGACTGCGTGGGTGCAAGAAAAAGTAAGGCAGAACAGAGAGAGAGCGAGAGGGAGCGAGAAAGAATACGAGAGAAAGAAAGGCAGAGATCGAGACAAAGCGAGAGGGAGAGAGAGAGAAAGAGAGAGAGAGAGAGAGAGAGAGAGAGAGAGAGAGAATTGGAGCTGCACCCGAACTTGAAATTCATGTCTGTTTAAGCTTTTTTATTAATTCTTTTGTGTGTGCGAGAAGGAAGTAAAGTAGAACACATGAAGAGAAGGAGGAGGAGAGAGAGAGAGAGAGAGGTGAAAGAGAGAACATCTTATCTTTCAATGTAAATCTCAGCACAATACTGTTATATCGTGCCAATTTGCTGATGGTTATGGGGTTCTATCACATGGAAGTTAGCTATCGATGACACACATACATACACATAAACCCATTCTCACACAAACATGCAGCTTGGCTCGTGCTTGTAGTGCCCGCGTGTCCGGCGCTCTCTTTCATAACGGTCGGCACGATGCCGCACGGTGAATCTGTCGCGCCGACCGTCGGGAACTCGGTGACTTTGTATTAATCTACTTCTATTTAATTATCATCAAATAAGATTTCTTAACCCTGAACACGACACTACCCAGTCACATCTAATCATGCATGGAATGCAGCGAGTTTTTTAATTGATTTTGATAAAAGCAAACAGTAGTAGAAATTCAACGTATGCGAGAGAAATTGACAAAACTAACAATATAATATTTAAAGGAAAAAGAAGAAAAGAAAAGAAAACGAAACAAATTAGGAAAGAATGAGAAAAGAAGCATAAATTGCAGGCGGTGAGATGCCCAACGGGCACGTCTGCAACCATTCTTGCATCGGGTGCCACGACGCCGGCTGCGGTTAGTTTTTGCTTTTGGAATTTCTTCTCTTAATGTGACTGTCTAGGGAATTACAAAGTAGTTTGTAAGGTTGGGCACAATATATTTAAAATACCTAATATGCATAATTATATACATAAATACAGTACTCAACAACCAAGAGTGCAGGAACTTTCCAAAATGTCCGATAAATTGTATGCTCTCGATATAAGAACTTGGATTGCATATTTAGATTCCGGCACTTTGGTTTTACCCATGCTCTATTACGGTAAAACCCAAGAGCCTGATTGTGAGTTTAAATATGCGGAACAAATCGAAGTGCATGTATCCAGAAAAGAACAATTTGATCGTACATTTTATAACTTTCAGAAAGTTCCTTCTGGTTGTTGAGCGATACTATATGAATATGCATATCTATCTATGTATGTATGTGTAGATAAAGGATTTATCCATCAAAATGCTGCAGCTGCCCGCCGGCACTCTGCTCGCGTGCGCCGCCGGCAAGTGGTCGACGACGACTGACGACGGGGCCGTCGGCACGGCCTACGACCCGACCGACGGTAGGCAATTCGGCTGCATCGGTCAGTTCAGCTTCTCTTCTTTCTGCTTTTTTTGTTTATTTTTTGCCACTATTCCAAAAATTACTACTTTCAATCCGTAATTGTTTGTACATATTTTCGCCCATTTGCTCATAATGAATTTTTTCAGGTAAATTCTCTTTAGTTTGATTATGCGTTAGGACGGTTTCAAATGTTAAAAAGACATATTTATCGCTTATCTCCTCTCGAAGAGCTTCGAGAAAATCAGAATGAATGCAGTCCTTACAATGAGCTAGGCTTCAATTTCCATGCTGATTGAGAGATCGCCTGCGCGCCTCTGTCCATCATCCCGACCGGCGTTAAGACGTACGGAGATGTGGTCACTCCGAGAGCGACGAAGAGGGTTAAAAATTTTATTTACTTTTTTTATTTACTTATTTAGGTTTCTTTATATTTTCCCAGATCTGCTGAGATTAGCGAAAAATAATAATGTATAAATTCATGATTGTTCCGCAGCAATATGATAACGAACTAGCGATAACAACTGATTCCAGTTGCTGACATGTCCTGCGAATTCGGTCCCCGGAATACTCCCCGCTGGCGCGACTGCACCGAATCTGGTAGTAATGGGGTCCCTTTAGTCTCATTTCTGCTCTACATAATGACCTTGAGATACCAAAAGGAAATAGTATTTTCTTCCTTGATCCATTAGTTTGTCGTAAATATATAAATCTACATCTATAAAAGTAATATTTTCATGTTACAATAATAGATAGCGCCTTCTATTTCATATTTTGGTCTCCCACTCAGCTTCCCGCTGGCACTGTTCTCGTGTGCATGGCAGGGCAGTGGTCTTCCACGACGGATCCCGCAGTCGCTGGTACTCCCTACAACACCGCCGACGGCAGCATGATCGGCTGCGTCTCTACTCTAATGTGTCCGGCACTCAACTTCATCCCAACTGGAATCATTCCCGCTGGCGATATTTTCGATCCGATCATGTCCGCCAGGGTATTAGGCATTAATTTTGTTTTATATATGCATATGTATATATTTTTTTTTATTAAAATAATAACAAAATATGTATATAAATATGTATTAATATTTCTTTATTCAGTTGTTATAAATAGAATTTTCTTCAGTACTTAATTTTACACACTAGGTGAATTCAGCAATTGGTGCGATTTAACTTTCCGGGAAACTTTGGTTTACGATTGTTCTGTGGTCTTGCGTTCATCTATGTAGTTTGTCGCCTTCTGAAGGTTGTCGAATGCCCGGAGGGCTCGTCGCCTGCCATTCAACCCGTCGGATTGACAACGCCTTCAGCGGTCTGCTCGTATTCTAAGTTTCTGACCAACATAAGTATAGGAATTATAACACATGAAATAGGGATGGAAAGGAAGAGCTTCGAGAAAAGAATGAATAAAAAACTCTCTCTCTTTCTTACTCAATGAAAGACAGTAGGGAAGAGAGGGAGATGGGCATCAAGCTGCAAGCTGACTTCATTCAGCTCCCGACCGGCACAGTCTTCGTGTGCTCGGGTGGAATGTGGTCGGCCACGATGGACCGTCTCGTGCCCGGCATGCCCTATGACACCACCGACGGCAGCCAAGTCGGCTGTCTCTCAGCCGTATGACCAGGTCGATGGCAGCATGATCGGCTGCTCAAGTTAGTGTCGATTCCACAAACTAGCCGAGATCATAAATCATACATAGATCGTTGTTCATAGATCAAGAATGATACATGTTTCTAGTTCAAGAAGAGCGTTGGAGGCCTAACTATCAAAACAATTAGCTATTTATCGAATACTAACATGAAGTAGTGGATGGTACAAATAAATGGAAAAATTCAAAAAAAAAATTGGAAACCAAAAATTCACTCTTGAATTCCTGAGCCATGCATGTGTCCCGTGCATCCCGTCTTTCCGTCCTGCCTGCACGGAGCGGCGTGCGTCGCGCCGGCCGTGCACTCCGCATGTCTGCAGATGTGTCCGATGGGCGCTGTCTTTACATACTTTGTCAGTGATGCCGCAAACTCGCCAGTTCTAGGATGTTCAGACTCTCTGAACATCCTAGAACTGGCGAGTTGCTAAGTCGACAAAAACATGTGGAGTCCGGCTCTGCCTGTCGTCACTCCGGTCATGTGCACACAGAGTCCGTTTGTACATAAATATGCATAACGGGAAGATCAGTCTAATAATACGGAGAGATAAAAAATGGATTTTGCAGAACCGCTGACGGCTTCGCCCAATACCGCGTGCAAGAACTTCCCGGGCCTCTCGTACTTTGTGGAGGTCGATGGAGTGCACGCCTCGTGCAAGGAGGGAGCCATTATGATCGATGTTGGTTTGGGATTTGGGAGGCGGCTTGTTTAATGGTTGATTTTTGGGCAGGGGGTGGTGGATTGGGAAAGGGAATCCGATAATACATCAACTTTCTTTCTCGAGAGCAACTGCTGAGTCATATCAGTCATTCTCCTAAAAGCATTCCCCTGGAACACACTATATATGTAGATTGTAATTCAAATTTCTCGATATGAAAGTTTTGTCTGACACTAGTCACAGGGTGGTACTGAAGTTCTCTCGCTTGTGTGCACGGGCGGGGTGTGGTCTTCTAAGGAGTTGCCGGGCACCCCGGTCACGACGGCCGCGTGTGGAGGTCAGCTCTAGCTCTCTCTCTCTCTCTCTCTCTCTCTTTCTCTCTATCTGTCTCTCTCTTCTCTTTATCTCTCTTTCTCACTCTCACTCTCCTTCTCCTTCTATCTCTCTCTCTCCATCTCTTCCTATCTCTTTCCTCCTCTTCTTCTTCTTCTCTATCTCTTTTTCTCTATCTTTCTCTCTGTCTTTCCCTCTCTCTCGCTTCTCTCTATTCTGTCTCCTTCTCCCTCTCTCTCTCCCGCTTCTCACTATTCTCTCTCTGTCTCTCTTTCTCTCGCTCTCTTTCTCTCTCTCTCTCTCTTTATCTGTTCAGCCACGGATAGAACCTCGAAATGCGATCCGGGTTTAAATGACAAGAGTGGCACGAAAATGTTGAACATCTTCGCCTACGCCTTCTTCGGCAACTGCTACACCAAGTGCATGAACAGCGCTGACTTCACGACTACGGTAGGTCATTGCTCTATATGTCTCGCTTCTCTCTCTCTTCTCTCCCCACCACTCTCTCCTCACTCCTCTCTCCATAACTCTCACCCTCTTACTCTCTCTCTATCTCTCTATCTCTCTCTCTCTCTTTCTCTCTCTCTCTCTCTCTCTCGAACACTCATGATCTTTCTCGATCCCCTTTGCTTTTCTGCACCCCTCGGCTTCTACAGGATTAATGTGTCTTTTTCGGTTGGCGGAAATTTTGAATAGTAATCTTGAAATTATTTCTAGTATGTAAACGAGGAGACGGGTGTGGCGGCCGGCACCATGTCCCCGAGAGTCCTCTTCTGCTCCGGCGGTATTTCCTATATCCAGATGCAGGACGGCTCGCGGTTGCGGCCCACAGCCTCGCCTACGTGCTAATAGATGGAATATCATAAGGAAGACGTTAGCGTCGGCTACGATGACGTTGTTGCCGAGTTGAATAAGGAGGGAGACATTGTTGCTGATTTGGAAAAAAGGGGAGAGGCATTGTGTTTCGATTCGGAAAAGGAGGAGAGGCAGTGTTTAAAATACGAAATATTTGGAGAGGGTTTATAACGGCAATGACGGCTCGCAGCCGTAAGCTTCGATAGCCAGCCTTCCCACTTTCGGTCTATGTAGTTTTAGGCTTCGTCTTCTCCTTTTCCTTTAGGATTAGTACAGGTAGATTAATGCGCTAGTTGCTAGTGAGATTAGGTGCCAGTATTTTATTATGCCTTATATATATATATATATGGTTAGAAACAAATGTATTTGCTCAATGTACATATGTACATACATATGTATACTGTTATCCAGCAGATTTATAGTATTACATGGTAAATAATAAGATTTAAAAAAAACAATAAATTCATGCTTGCATGGCATGATAATGTCAGCTTAATCGATGCTTCCAGTGTACTCATATGTACTATATTCGTCGGTCACTTTATTGAAAAGTTGTTGTTAAACATACATACCTGTTGTCTTTTTCAGGGGCCTTAAAAGAGTGTGCAGTGTTTGAGGAGTCAACCAATGGTGAGCAGATCACGGGATAGCACAAGAATGAAAGCTAGAAAATTTTCGTTTGTATAGTCAATTTGGAACATAAGCGTTCTTCAATTGGAAATTACATCTTTATCGATAATCCAAGATGGTAAAATATACGACTTTCAAGAAGAAGCCAGAACGTAAAATTCACTTCTTCTGACTTATGACTCTGATCTGTTGTTTCTAAGCTTGACATCTTAGACTTTTTCATTTCTTTCCACTCTACTGACATTCTTGCAATCTCCAAATCATGGGCTTCCCCTGAACGCTTTCGGGATTCTTTCCATTCCTTTTATGCCCGATACCAAGTTCTTCGTTCTGACCGCCTCTCTCATGCCCCTGGTGGTGTTGCTGCAATTCTGGTCGCCTCTCTCTCTCGTTCTTTCTGCTCTATATTTTTCTCGCTACGGCGCCTCTGCTTGTTATCCAGCCAAAAAGGCGGTGGTTTAATATTTAAGACAGCCTATCTGTAAGGCTCGATCTGCCCTCTGCAATGGGAAAATTTTGATTTTTAAAATCGATGAAAACTTTATAATTTGTACTATTCGACATGCTCTTTAAAATGGTGAAATCGTGATTTCGAAAAAAAATTTTCTTTCGAGATAATAGCGATTTACGCTTAAAATTCCCATGCCCATAACTCACTTAATACTTCATATTTTTGAAATTTCTTTTTTTAAATCGTTAGCTCTTTTCATGACCTATAAAAAAGATCTGGGTGACATTTTTTTTTTTTCATTGTGAACCGCGCTCAGTTAACATTTGTTTATTCCAACAAGGCTTTAGGGATTATCATGAGTTATGGTCAGAATAGTTCATCGTCGACGCGTCTGGGTGCAGATTGGGCAGACCCGCTCATGTCTACAGGCTCCCAAACTTCTTGATTAGAGACTTCCTCGGGTGATTCAGTTTGAGTGGCTGTGGGATTTCTTTTTGGATCTGCCTTCTCAGATGGGTACTCAACGTCGTTCTCTATCAGTTGTCTAAGTTCGTCGAAGTCAGTCCCAAAAAGTGGTTCCGATTGAGCCTCCTCAATGATATCACCTTCCGTATCGAACAGTTCGTCTAACTCGTCCCCTTCCTTGTCAGATGTTGGCTGCTGTGTCGTGGTAGTTGTTGATTGATCCAATTCGGGCACGTTTGCATGTTTCTTCTTCGAGGCAAGATTTCCAAAAATACTTGCTATCTGCTGGTAGTTGAGAAGTTCTGGCGGGGAAAAGAGTAATTTTCCATCTGCGTCGATTTCCTTGCGCATTTTCTTCTCTAGTTGTCGAGGATCATGTTTAGTGCCCGTACGCAGGCCTTCGTTGAACGCTTCGACCACATAAGCCTTGGACCTGGGTGGAAGTCGGGAGGCCTTCTTAAGCTCGCGAAGTGCCCAGCCTTGCGGCAAGCGAAGCCCGTTATCTGTCACTTCTGCTAGCGACTCGATCGCCTCGTAGACTTCGGAATATGCATTCTCCATCTTTTCTCCTTCAAGGCACATGCCATACTGCTTCAGAACATAATCCCGAAGATTCTGTCTCTCTGAAATTGTCCTATGTTTGCCGAAAAGAAGATGTCTCTCGAGATTATGGACTTTCAAGAATTCAGAACCACAGGTTTCTTCTGGGCATCTGTAAAGATACCCATATTCAGGGCAACTTCCCGTGAGAGTGTATTCGGCATCTTCAGGAGCGCGGCAGGCCTCATCATCCATTTCTTCAATTCTATCAGGGCCATGGTCCGGCATGACCTCGCCTCGGATTGGTTGGCCTTCTCTCCCCAACCAGCAGAGTGCAGATGTTGTGTCCAGGCAGCCTCCACATGAATCGGTGATGAACTCTCCTCCATTGTGTTGTAGAGATGAGTAGTCAATCTCTTTGCCGATACCGATAGTAGAATATCGATGCACTCGAAGAGCCGTTTCTTCAAATGGAACACGAAGCCTCCTCCCTGGAATTACATTAGAGAGATAGGCACTTTCGCTTCAAAGAACACGAAGTCTCCTCCCTGGCAGTCATTCAGCCAGAAAATTTCGCTGTGTCAGTTCATAGCCTAACTCAAAGCCACATTCAGAGACAGTACGATGACAGTGCGCCCAAAGGACGATGATGAGTTCGACTTCCTCATGGTCGACGTGGCAACAATGACCGAAGAGGACTCGCAGACTGGCACTCACAGAGAAGAGACTGAGTGGGAGGCCTGGCATAGGAAATACACCGACTCTCTCGTCCTGGAAGTCGACTACCTAGAGCGAGAACTTGCTCTGGCGAGAGAGCGCATTGAGTAGTTGATGAGCTACGTAAGAGACTTGATGAATGTTTTCAATTTTTGAATCACCCAGCAATAATAATTTTATAATTCCGAGCCATTCATTCAATTTCTTACAAATAACTTCGATGTGCAGCTTTTTTTGGAATAAACAAATGTTAACTGAGCGCGGTTCACAATGAAGATACTTTCAGTTCGTGAAAACAGAATGAAAAATGGAAAGATTGAGCAAGGCTATGGAAGTATTAGATGAATAGCCATCAATTTCCGACCAAATATATGTTTTTTGCTAGTTTGCAAACCTTCCAAAAATGTTGCTCCAAGCGGGGTTCGAACCCGGACCTCTTGCATGGTAGTTTTGAGGTTGAATATCTTCACTTAAGTGCAAATACCCAAAACATGTACCCTTCGATTTTTTTTAAACTTGGCTATCTTGTAGTAAATTTCACGGGCTTTCTTTCTATGCATAGCTTACCTTCCCCGCGGGGGTGTTTGGTACTGAAAAGACCGAAAAACCCTCTTCTCAAATCTATTTTTGCGATTTTTAAAGCTTAAATGTTGTTTTCACGAAAATGTCACCCAGACCTTTTTTATAGATCATGAAAAGAGCTAACGATAAAAAAAATAAATTTTAAAAATATGAAGTATTAAGTGAGTTATGGGCATGGGAATTTTAAGCGTAAATCGCTATTATCTCGAAAGAAAATTTTTTTTCGAAATCACGATTTCACCATCTTAAAGAGCATGTCGAATAGTACAAATGATAAAGTTTTCATCGATTTTAAAAATCAAAATTTTCCCATTGCAGCCCTGTATTGCGCCCTGCTCGACTCTTACAGATAGGCTGTCTTAATAAAGAAATTGGTAAAGAAAAAAGAAAATCAATCACAGCTAAACAATTCATTCTTGGGCCTTGCACAACAATTCGAATGAAGCATTGGCTTTCACGTTAGACTCGCTCTTTTCTTTCTTACAATTAGACGCAAATGCCACTTTCCTAACCATCTGAATTTGGCGGAAAGAGAGCGATTAAAATGGTATATTATGTGTTTATTATATAGAAACAGATCGAGCTCGGTTAAAAAAGAAAGAAGGGAAAGAGATCGTTGCTTATGCGTAAAAGAAAACAACAGTAATTTAATATTTTTTTTATTAAAAAGCGAGTTCGCAGAGCTGATAAACGATATCTGGATTTTCAAAATTGTTTTCTTAAATTCACAACTTTTAGGCATTACTGAAATCATAAAAAAAATGTTCGCCTAAATGAGAAGCAATGAAGGAGCAAACATGTAGTGGCGGCAAGGAACCGGCGCCTCCAAGGTTAATACATCACCCAATCACCCAGTCTACTCATCTCTCACTCTCACTCCCACTCTCACTCCCACTCTCACTCTCTCTCACTCTCTCTCTCTCACTCTCACTCTCACCCTCTCTCACTCTCTCTCTCACTTTCACTCTCACTCTCTCTCATTCACTCTTCTCTGTTGCACTTTCTTTCTCTTCCGAATATTTCAGAATTAGCCACGCATGCTCAGAACTTTCCAGCCAAGGACACTTTTGTTAACAGGCGCTCATTAGTCCAAACGGGTTTGTATTTGTATGAATGCTCGAAAGGAACATTTCGCAGAGTAACATAGGAAAAATGTCAGCATCAGTAGAAAATTTTATTTGCAAGGTTTGATTTTAATTTAATAAGGATTAGGAAAGGGAATCATACTTTTTCATGTTACTGGAAATAGTGTGTATTTTGAAGGAAAATTTCTTTAACATGGCAGCAATTTGAGCTGATCTACATGTAAATGTGAAAAATAGCCTGATGTAGCGGTGGTGTGTGGACAAACAGAAAATGAGAAGGGTTGATCAAAATCGCTTATAAAAAAGGGGATCACTACGAAGCATGTTTAGTAGAATATAAATGTGGCTCGCCTTTGCAAATAAATACACAAATTTCTCTAACCAAAGAAGTAAATTCAAGAGCACACAATGCAACATTCTGCAAGGCATAAAATTGAGAATGAAACATACTAGAGAGAGAGAGGGAGAAAGACGGAGAGAGAGAGCAAACGAGAGAGAGAGAGTGAGAGTGATAGAGTAAGAGATAGATTGAATAGGAACAGCGAAAATCATTCATGTCAGTGATCGAAATATTTGAATAGTACTTCTTTCCTGCTTTGTTTTGGGGTTGCTAACAACGAAATGACAATACCTGGCAAACAAAGAGCTCTTATTAGAAAGACTTCAATTTTAGACAACTCGAAGATGATTACATGACAATAGTTTCGTCTACAAGCCAGAAAGCAAGTTCAAACGGTCAAAAATAATGCGACACAGCAGTTTAAATGAATAAATAAATTGATACTTGTAATGTTCTAGCTGAAGAAAAGCATGGTGACAAACAAAGAACTCGCTCTGTGAAACACAGAACGAACAATGTCACTGTGGGCCAGAAGGGGCTAATTCAACAGAAAGAAGAAGAGCAGTCGCTAATTGTCCTTCAACTCTCTCTCCCTCTCTCTCTCTATCTCTCTTTCTCTCTGCTGGTTATATTATCTCTGCCCACGCTCATTGTCGTCAATTCAGGCTCTCTCTCTCTCATACCCACTTTATATAACTCTCTTAATCTCCTCCCTGTTTTTGTCTGCTTTCCCTTTCCCTTTAAATTTCACTTTTACACTCTCTCCATCTCTTCCCAATTCGCCTCACCGTTTCCATCTGTAAGAAATGTCGCAAACCCAATAAAAGATGCCATTCTGCAAATCTGCGCAAAGCACGATCCTCACCATCCGCTCAAGGCCACGTTTTCCAAAAAAAAAACGTTCTGCTCCTCCTTCATGGCAATTAAATTTCTCTCAGCGAGGTGGTGACAGTTTTGGCGAAAATCATGAAGAAAAACTATGATGATCACAAAAACATTGGGGCTTCAAGGCATTGCCATTGCTCTTATAAGATATCTATCTGCGTACGTGTAGTAATGATATATGTAGGCGGCTTCACTTCTCCGCTACAATATATCAAAAAAATATAGAGAGATTATCATAGAGATTGAGGAATACCATTGGAACAACATCCATTCGCCATATTTTGTTCTATGCACTTTACGCTTTCTGTGTCAAAACGTCCTACACATAGAAATAACGTCTAACCTATTAAAAAATTTAATTGTAAAATAATCAATTGGAAAAATTAAATATTAGAGGTAATGTTTTAAAAGTTTTTATTGCTTCACTTTTTCTTGTAAGTGGTAAACTTTTCTTGTAAAACAGCATATAACGTTTATAATATTTAATCGGTGGTTTTGATTGATTTCCATACTAAAGGTTCACGATGGGACGTTTTCAGAGTAGTTTCTAACGCATTTGTATCAAGTTCCAGAATAGAAACATAAAGTTGTTTATCTGAAGGCTTGGAAGTAAGCATATTCAGATGTAACACTCAACTTTCTAGTGCTCAAAGGATGAATTAGGTATGGCTAAATTCAAAAAGCAATCGTTTCGCTCACTTCTTCCGCGGACTGTCGGAATTCGCGATCTGACTCCATTGAGTAATTTTTTTAGGTCTTTGGCAATGAAGACGGCTACTATACTCAACGTTCATAAGTACACGACTTGAGAGAACTTATATTTCTACCCTTTTTTATTCATTAAAAACCACCGGTTAAATATTTCAGAAGCTGTATGCTGTTTTACATGAAAAGTATGCCACTTGGAAATAGTTTCGGCCAATCTGAATTCACGATGATTTTAATTCTCAAATACAAGAAAAGTGAAATAATAAAAATATTAAAAAACACTACCGCTAATATTTAATTTTTTTCTATTTATCTTTCCTATTTTTGTTGATTATTTCTCTATTTACCTTTATTGTTGGTTAGATGTTGTTTGAGAGCAAGATCTAAATCTACGTCTTTTTGACACCGAAAGTTTAAACTGCATAGAACAGAATATGGCGAATGATTGTTGTTCCAGTCTTTGGTGTATATTTTTAAATCAAATTCCGTCATATTAGAGAATTTCTTCATTATTTAATCGATGACATTTAAAATGTTCTTTGTATATCAGATCCATTATATAGAAGAAATTTCAGCACCATGGACAAGAACGATTCCTCAAAAAGAACAGGGTTCATACTAAATTGGTCAGGTTCCTCCTCCTCCTGTGTGGCTTGTTGTGGTCATTTGGTCATGAAATGGAGATAGGCATTTCGAAGTCATTTACCCTCAAATCACTATCTGGCTTTTTCAAACGTTTTCACCTTTCCTCCTCTCTCTGTGCCTTTTTTCTCTCTCTCGCTTTCTATCTCTGTTTCTCTGTCTCTCTCTGTCTCTCTCTGTCTCTCTCTCTCTCCATATAATTGCCACAATTTTCCGCTCTCTGTCTATCTACATCTTTAAATCTTCCTCACTTCTCTCTGTCCCGCTCTCGCTCGCTCTCTATTTCTCTCTCTATATATGCCCTTGCGAAATGAAGCCAAGTAAATCATTACAACATAAATGAACACAGAGAAATGCATCAAACGAGCAGCGGCACTGCTTTGAGGCCCCCGCTTTTTTGTGATCATCGTAGTTTTTCTTCATAATTTTCGCCAAAGCTGTCACCACCTGGCTGAGAGAAAGGGGAGTGCCATGAAGGAGGAGCAGAACGCTTTTCCGGAAAACGTGACCTTGAGTGGATTGCTAGGATTGGGCTTAACGCGGATTTGCAGCAGAGTGACATCATTTTTTTTTCTTTCTTTGCGACATTTCAAACTGAGGGAATGCGCGAGGCGAATTGGGAAGAGAGAGAGAGAGAGAGAGAGAGAGAGAGAGTGTGTGAGAGAGAGAGAGACAGTGAGAGAGTGAGAGGGAGAGAGAGAGTGAGAGAGAGTGAGAGAGAGAGAGTAAGGGTGAAATTTAAAGGGAAAGGAAAGCAGACAAAAACAGTAAAAAGATAAAGAGAGTAGTATAAGGTGGGAATGAGAGAGAGAGACAGAGAGCCTGAAATGACTACTGTGAGTGTAGATAGAGATAAGATAACCGGCAGAGAGAGAGAGAGAGAGAGATAGAGAGAGAGAGAAATAGACTGATAAAGTGATAAAGCGAGAGAGAGAAAGAGAGACAGAGAGAGAAATAGACTGATAAAGTGATAAAGCGAGAGAGAGAAAGAGAGACAGAGAGAGAGAGAGAGACAGAAGAGCTGAAGGACAAGCGAATGCTCTTCTTTTTTCTGTTGAATTAGCCCCTTCGATGGCACATTTGCCCCTTCACCTTTTTGGTATGCTTGATCCGGTAAGTGTGGGAGGAGAGACCATTCTGGCCTACAGAGACATCGTTCGTTCTGTGCTTCACAGAGCGAGTTCTTTGTTTGTCTCCACCGTTCTGGTGCCCGCCTTTTTCAGCAAGAACATTAAAAGCCACCCATTGCCCTAATGTGCTTCTAATTGATTAAAGTCAAAGTAATGTTATAAATGAGAATGAATGTGAGGTTTGCCCTTCTTTCCTAGTCAGTTGCTCTTTGTTTGCGGCTGTCGAGTTAGATTTGTTCTCTGACCTCTATTTAATAAGCTTTTGTAATTTATATTTGCTAGCCTGAGTTGACCATATTATTTGAATCGCAATCTGTTCGGATACGGAATGGCATCAGTAATTCACTTAAATTTATCTAAAATTGCAATTTTTCTAATACGAGCTCTTTGTTTGCTACAGTTGTCGTTTTGCTTTTATGGTTAGCTATGCCAAAACAACACAGGAAAAAAACTTTTCCTGTCTTTAGCTCACTGAATGATTTTCGCTTTTCCTCCTCGCGCTCTCTTGATTCCTCACTCTCTCTCTCTATCTTCTCTCCCTCTCTCTCTCTCTTTCTCTCTCCCTCTTTCATTATTTCTCTCTACTTCTCAATTGCAGAAGTTCGATCGCTTGAGTTTACGTAAGTCGTTCTAATACATATCCCGCTCGTCATTTTCCCTCTCTATTTGTATCTACAAATAGAGATGACAGTCTTCTAGTAATTATCCCACTCATAGCACAATTAAAGGAATGTTTTTGAACTGTCTTAATTATACTTGTCCCATTGGTAACAAAATGAGGATGTTATGGATAGTCTTGCTACTTATCTGATCCGTAACAAATTACAGGATGTTACTCCTCATACTTCTTCTTATCCGGCTCGTCACAACAGTCCACGGATGCGCTCGAATGGTGCCAGGAGGTTTACTCATATTCTTTTATTTTTAATTCTTTAACTCTTTTATTCCCCTATTATTGTCGATTCTGGAAACAATTTGCGAAATACTGCGCGATTGTCCCAATTTCTGCCCCGCTTCAGCAATTTAATGCGACCTTTCCTGATCAATTCGCGTGAAATGTTCCATGCATGACCTTTGCGACTGTGCGATTGCAGAAAAAAGAGAGGCAGAAAAGAGAGAGCGCGCGACAGAAAAAGAGAAAGAGAGAGAGCGAGAAGAGAGGGAGAAGAAAGAGACAGATTGAGAGAAAGATAAAGAGAGAGAGAACGATAAAGAGAGATACAGATATAGAGAAAGAGAGAGAGAAAGAGAGAGAGAGAGAGAGAGAGAGAGAGAGAAAGAGATCTGATGGTGAGCCGTGCCCGTTCTTGTCTGCTCAAGCATCACATTAGTTCTTCTTCACCATCTTTATCTCCATATCGTTCAGTCAATATCTCATCACAACTACCTAAATACATGTGTATGTATGCATCTTTGGACATTGTTCTACATAATTCATAATTCTACCTCTTCGTTTCTCTTTCCTATTTCTTCTATCTTCATCTCTCGCTCTCTTTTATCTCGCTTACTTTTCTCTCTCTTATTACATCTGTCCATCTCGTCTTTCATGCGTCCACCACTTCCGGACCATTCTAATAATTATTTATGCATTTAACAACTCCTGTTTATTCACTTATCGGACCTACATATGTGCTGATAGAATGCACGGAGTTCTATCGCATGGAAGTGGGCGATTGATTACTTATATTTAAATATATATATTTTTTCTCTCGCTCTCGTTCTTTCGGCTACAGTAGCAAAGTGCCGCTTGGCCCATACTTGTAGTCGTCGCGTGCCCTGCCCTCTCCTTCATCCCGATCGGCACGAATACGCTTGGCGAATCTGTCGCACCGATTGTCGGGAGCTCGGTGACTTTTATTTTTATATTTATTTTTTAAATCTTATTATCACTAAATTACATTTTTGCAAAATAAACACTGACGCATAGTTATTCATGGAAATGCACAGAGAACGATGGATCCAGCAGATGGATTTTTAATTGACTTTGATTTCAAACTTTGTTAAAGAAATTCAATGTACGCGAAGGCGAGAAACAAAAGCAACAATTAGAAGTAAAGGAAGAGAATAATGACAAAGAAGAAAATTTGAAAAGAAGGGGAAAAGAAGAATAAATTGCAGACGGTGACATGCCCGACGGGAACGTCTGCAGCTATTCTTCCATCGGGTGCCGCAGCGCCCACTGCGGTTAGTTTTCTTTTTGAGCTATCCACTCCATTTTCCCTTAATAACATACATAAAAACTGCCTCTCAACTTTCGAAGAACGGATACTTAAATTGCATACAATGATGAATAAATCAATTAAATGAATTGAATATTGCTAATATACATATGTAGATTTATCAATGCATTTATATAGCATATGCATGTACTTGCAAATAAATGTAATGCATCCACATTAAAATGCCAGCTGCCCGCCGGCACTCTGCTCGCGTGCGCTGCCGGCAAGTGGTCGACGACGACGGACGCAGCGGTCGTCGGCACGGCATACGACCCGACCGACGGTAGTCAATTCGGCTGCATCGGTCAGTACTCTTTTTATTTACTCTAATTTTTGCCGTTGCTGCATAAATGCGTGCAAATCAACACGCATTTATGCAGCAACGGCAAAAATTTCAGCAGTCCGTTATTATTAATCCAGTTTTTGTTATTTTTTATATTTTTTATGGAAATTCTTTTATCATGTATTCCTTTCTTAAAATTCTATTCTTGAAGATGTTAATTATCGCTTATCTCCTGAAGATTCTGCGCTAAACTGAGAATATATAGTACAATATTGACCATGAGCTTGACTTTTATTTGCGTCATGATTCAGAGATCGCCTGCGCGCCTTTGTCCATCATCCCAGCCGGCGTCAAAACATACGGCGACGTCGTCGCTCCGACTGCGACGAATAGGGTGAAATATCTTATTTTTCATTTTATATATATATATATATATATTTAAGAAATATTTTCTCACATCGTGAGAAATCCGAAATATCAATTCATGCATGAATAGCGAGCTATCGATAACGTCTGATTCCAGTTGCTGACGTGCCCTACGGATTCGGTACCCGGAATACTCCCCGCTGGCGCAACGATGCCGACTCTGGTACGTAGATGACGCCTTGTATTTGATACTACTTTGAAGCGGTCAAACTGTGAAATAGAAGCACAATACTTACATAGTTGCCCGTTGGCACTGTTCTCGTGTGCATGGCCGGGCAGTGGTCTTCCACGACGGATCCCGCGGTCGCTGGCACTCCCTACAACCCCGCCGACGGCAGCATGGTCGGCTGCGTCTCCACTCTAATGTGTCCGGCGCTCAACTTCATGCCGGTCGGAATCACGCCCGTTGGCGATATTGTCGAGCCAATCATCTCGCCCAGGGTACAAGGCATCAATTTTTTGAACTTTTTTTTTTTTTTTTTTTTTACAATATACTAGTTTGGTTATAAACAGAATTTTATTCAGCATATTATTTTCCTTAATACCTGAAATCCGTAGCAGGTGCTTTTGATTGGTGTTCACTCTATTTAACTTGCCGGGATTCTTTGGCAAAAGGTTGCGTCCATTTTGAACCTTGCATCAAGTTTGTCGCTTTCTAAAGGTTGTCGAATGTCCGGTTGACTCCGCGCCGGCCATTCAGCCAGCCGGATCGACCACTCCTACCGCCGTCAGTTGTGAGAGATAGGCAGAGAGTGATAAAGGGAAGCTGAGAAGGGTAGAGAGAGAGCGCGAAAGTGAAGAAGAGGGAGATAGAGAGAGAGCGAGAGGCTTTGAAGGAAGGTAGAGAAAGAGAGAGAGAGCGCGCGCGCGCGAATGAAAAAGGGGGAGGTAGAGAGCGAGAGGCTTGAAACTTAGGTAGAGAAAGAGTATTGAATGGAGGGAGATAGGAATGAAGTATGTAGCAAGCTGTCTCCACTCAGCTCCCGACCGGTACTGTCCTCCTGTGCTCGGGCGGAATGTGGTCGGCCACGATGGACCGCCTCGTGCCCGGCATGCCGTACGACCCCACCGACGGCAGCCAAGTCGGCTGTCTCTCCGTCATTCCGTGCCCGCCTCTCTCCTTCATCCCTGCCGGCACCATGGTCTATGGCTACACGGTCGATCCGCTTGCGATGCCGAGGGTAACATTTTTTTTCTTTTATTTTTAAGATTCGCTTCTGATGCCGAAGATTATTCTTTTTTGAGATCGTCGAATGCACAGCTCCCTACGGCCCGATCATTCTCCCTGCTGGCTCTATGACTCCTGTCGTGGCATGCCAACATTTCGTCTTTGGACTATTTCTTATGTCGATTTCTGATCATCAAACTGTTTTCGCTATAGAAAGTATGCGAAAAGTCACAGAGGGAGAGAGGAGAAACTGCAGAGAGTAAGTGAGAGAGAGCGAGAGTCCACCCTCCCTTTTCCTTCCAGCTCCCCGTAGGTACAGTCCTCGTCTGCTCGGCCGGCATGTGGTCGGCTACCATGGATAGAACCATGGTCGGGCAGCCTTATGATCCATCCGACGGCAGCATGATCGGATGCTCGAGTTGGTGGCGGTTCCGCAAACTAGCCGAGATTATAGATCATAGATCATTGATCAGAGATCAACACGATCAGCATCATTTACAAATTAACGAAAATTGGCAAAAAATTACAACAACAAAAAAAAATTACATAAGCTACTCGCTATTCATGAAATATTAATGACAAAGCTGTCGAATTAAGAAATGATTTTCTTCAGAGCAATGCATGTGTCCCGTCAATCCCGTCTTTCCGACCTGCCCACACGGGCAAGGATGCATCGCGCCGACCGTGCTGTCCGCATGTCTGCAGATGTGTCCGATGGGCACGCTCTTCACCTTCGTCGTCAGTGCTATCACAAACCCGCCAGTTCTAGGGTGCAGACTCTTTTCATTCAGAATAGCCTGAACGGCTTTGGCAGCTCGGCGACAGGCGCGACATGCACGATCGACACGGACATGTGGAATCCGGCGCTGCCTGTCGGCAGTCCGCTCACGTGCACACAACGTCCGTTTTTTTCATTGAAAGAGCTTCTTTATGCTATCGAGTTAAAATACCTCTGTACATTATGGAGTCACGAAAGCAGTTTAATTTTAATCAATAACAATCAATAGTAAATAAAAAGATTAATCAATAATGAGAACATCATTCGAGAAAGACGGAGATGAAAAAGAAGAGCGTAATTCTTATATGTAGCATTACTGGACGCATCGCCCGATCCGGCTTGCATGACCTTCGCAGGCCTCAAGTACATTGTGGACGTGGATGGAGTGCACGCGTCGTGCGGATCCGCAGCCGTTATCATCAATGTTGGTTTGGGAAGTGAATTGGTTGTTGGAGTTGGTTTGAGGCTGATTTGGGATAGGGGGTCTAGTTTGGGCTGCTGTTGGTTTGGGGATTATGAAAGGTTGGTTAGGTGTGAGGAAGGGGAATAGGAAAATATGTCAACTTTCTTTCTCGTGAGCAACTGACTGAGTCATATCAGTTGCACCTTCAAAACAGCATTTTCCTGAAGTAGAAAAATTCAAATTTTCCGCCATTAAAGTTTTGTCTGATACTCGCCATAGGGTGGCCCTGCTCAAACACTCGAGCTCGTGTGCACAGCGGGCGTGTGGGCTCCGAAGGGCATGCCGGGCACCACGGTCACTGCCGCAATGTGTGGAGGTCAGCTTGCTCTCGCTTCTCTCCCTCTCTCTCTCCCTCTCTCTCTTTCTCTCTTCACTGTCTCTCACACTCCTTACTCTCTTTCTTTCTCGATCTCTCCCTTTCCCTCTCTCTCTCCCTATCGGTCCAGCCACCGACATGGTTCCGGAATGCGCTCCGTGTGCAAATGACGCGAATGGCGTGCCAATGCCCACCGTCTATGGCTACGTCATCCTCGGCAAGTGCTACGCGAAATGCACCAACAGCAATCCGTTCATGACTACGGTATGCCATTGCTCTATATGTCTCTCCTCTCTCTCACTCTCTCTCTCTCTCCTTATTCTCCCTCTGTCTCTTTGTAGCTCTCTCCATTTCTCGCTCTCTTCTTTAGCCCTCTCTCTCTCTCTCTCTCTCTCGAAAACTCCTTATTTCTCTCGAAAACTCATTATCTCTCAATCCCTCGTGCTTTTTGCACCCGGTGCTCATCTATACGTAAACTTATAAAAGTGTTCTTTCAAATGTTTCAATGGTCCGTATGATACTCTCATTGAAAGATGAAATGCACAACGCAGTACATATTTACATACATCTTCCTGATTTGGTGCCCTCCAAAACGTTTCAATTAGACATTTTCTGCTCTTTTTAAAGTGTCTTTCTCGCTTGGCGGGAATTTTGAATGGCAATTTAAAAATTATTTCTAGTTTCAAAACGCGATGACGGGCGCGACGGCTGGCGTCATGTCGGTCTCCTTCATCTTCTGCTCCGGCGGCACTTCCTACATCCAGATGCCGGACGGATCGCAGCTTCGGCCCTCTGCTCCGCCAGCGTGCACATAGAGAGAAAAGTATCAGGAAGAAGTGGGCCCCTGCTACGATGACGTTGTTGCCGATTTAAAAATCGAGGGAGACATTATTGTCAATTTAAAAGGGCGCTATTACCTATTAAGAAAAGGGGGTAAAGGGATTAAACCGGCAATATCGACTCGCAACCGTCAGCTTCGATAGCCAAGCTTCCCAGTTTCGTTCCATTTCTAGGCTTCTTCTTCTTCTTCTTTTACTTTAGCATTAGGACACCTACATAGATAGACAGATGTGCTAGTTGATAGTGAGGTAAAGTGCCTTTATATTATTAAGTATTGTATATATTTACAAACATTATATGTACATATTATCAAGAAGATTAATAGTAACACCTTGTAATTGTAAGATTATTTTTAATAATAACATATTCACTCTTGTTTGGCAGCAGAGAACTATAGAAAATTTCGATTCGATGGCGAAAATTCACATAAGATTGTCAATCTGTTAATGAGAAGTAATTAGAATTAAATGTCCTTTTACAAAACTACATACCTATGCCAGTGCCTTCGGGCGAAAAAGATTGAAGAGTTCTTTTTTTCTCTAACCCCAATCATCATTGGCTGAATATTTAAAATATTAGGTGGTTGTTTCTAAATACAAAATGTATATAACGAGTAAACGAACATCAACTCTGTAGTCAGTCATATGTACATGGATTCGGCTAATTTAATTTTTAAATCGTTCTTGCAAAAGAATGGTTGCATGTTTTATTGCTAAGAAAGAATTTGCAGTGTGTGAGGAGGGGAACAGATTGATTTGTGTTTGCTTGAAAGGGTAATTCTATTCGAAATTACATCGTTATCGTTAATGCAAGATGGTACATACAATCAACGACAAGCAAGCGAAAGCGTGAGCGTCACATCTTCAGTCTTGCGATTTACATACAGTACTGCCCAAAAGAGTATCATATCTTGGTTTTTGACGCATATGTATCTCTTTTCAAAGTAGTGGAACTTTATGAAGTTTTAGGTTTTTCTTACTTCTAGCGATAGATTTTCAGTAGCAGAATATTTGTTAACATTGATCGAGTGCATGGATCGCGATCGCCTGCAAATATATCATTTTCTTCAAGTCTGGGCAGCGGCCCAAAGTTGACCTCAGTGTTCAAAAGTGCACTCAAATAATCAGCATCTAATTTCGAGAGCTCAACTAACCATCTGAATTAGTTCAATGATAACCTACGAATATATAAAAGTCATTATTACTATCGGCACAGTATAAAATGGTGCTCAAGCCAATTAAGCAACTAATAAAAACTATTACGTTTGATAACGGTAAGGAGTTTACAAAAGATAAGGAATTATTAACTCCAAATCTATTCTAGAACATCTCTGCAATATTTTGTAGTCTAATCGCCATCTAAACACATGCTTTTACATGCTGCCTGCTACCAGATCGCGATCCATGCACTCGGCCTGAGATATAAAATGTTCAGGGGGGGGTAAAAATCGATCATTGTGATTTGAGTAATTGATTGTTCCTCGCTCTGTAACGAATCAATGAAACCAATACTCTGCTACTGAAAAGATGCTACGTGCCCTGAAAAGACTTTTAAATTTTTGAGTCTCTCACCTAGAATTACACGGGTGTGGTAGATACATTTGCATTTGGATGTTTTTGGGATATCATTTTCACTTCGACTGTTACTGGGCTAGATGGCCGGTTCACCTTTGCTTTCTCTCCTTTTGAGATGGCCTTTGTTCCGCCGTTATAGTCTACCTAGTCGTTTTATTTGTTCATTCTTTGCACAAGAAATACACTTGTTGCCCTCTTGTTGATCTCTACCAAAAGTTTTCAACTTTAATGTTTGGAAGCATTTTGGAGTGAATTACATAGATGTGGACTTATGTTAGGTGTAGGATAGCATTTGTGGACGACATCTTTGTGAGATCTATCTTTGCTCTCCAGTTTCCATCTCTCCGCCTTGATTATCCGCCTAACCATTAGTCATATCGCTCTCGCTCCACCTCTGCGTCTCTTTTTTTCCTTTCTTCGTTGCCCTCTGGATTCAGGAGCTCTTGTTGAAGGACAGTTGCAAAAACTTTTGTCACATATGTATGTACATTTTTACTGACAGTCGTTTGGCAGGCGTTTTCTCTCCCTCTCAATGATACCGTTCAATTCACCATCTGCCTTTTTCGTGTGTCTCACAATCAATTGCTTATCCTTAAAGTTTTTGAGAGAAGAGATCTTCTGCACCCCCGCTGCCTAGCAACCAGGGTGCCTTTCTAATAAATGTACAGCGCGAACGCTCCGTGAATCACATTTTGTCTGCATGATTTTCTTGTCCCTTTATGAATATTTACCCCTTTTCTTTCTCCGCCTCTCTCTCTTTCTCTCACTGATGGTCTCTCTATTCCCTTTCTTCTTCTCTTTCTCTTTTTCTCCCTCTATCTTTCTCTCTTTCAGATGGGACTCTATGTTCTCTGATGAATCATCTTTATCAACAGTGACTTGGTATCGAAATCGACGCCTATCAGGCAGAAAGAGTTTAAACCGTGGTAGAGCAATTTATTGCAATGAAATGAGTTCTGACATGCGTCGCAACTCGCCCATCAGGATAAACAAGAGGTTACAAAGCATTTTTTTTATAATTAAAATAAATTCTAAAATTTCAACGAAAAAAAAAGAAGTTCATTAGCTCTTTTTTCTCTCAATTCCTCTCTCACTACTTTTCTGTCCTATTCACATCATAATTGCAGATGCCTTTATGTCACTCTTCTCGTCGCCTCGCTCCTCTCCGTCGCATGTCTTCTCTACTTATTGTTAGGCTCGGCCGAAACAGAAGAAAGCGAAGATACAGCTGGGACTGGCTGCGAGTGCTTCGAGGAAAACGTAACATTACTCCTATTTCCTATCCAGAATCATGTATTTATTGCATAGATATTGAAGATAAGAAGAAAGAAGAACAAATCTGAGGGAAGCCTCATCTTTTATTTATATTACTGTGCAGCCTTATTGAGTGCATGTTTAAGCATACAAATATCATGATTAGTTTAAAGGAGCACGAAACTCAATAGCAATATTCGCATTTCATTGCAAAAAGGCGCGAATTCAATCTTGAGTTTTGGCTCATTTAGAATTTTATAGTTGCATAATTGCCAGATGTGCTTTCCATTCGCGCCGAACGGCACATCGTCCGCCGGTTTCCCTGTGCGCATCTCGGCCATCTTAGACGGCTCGGACTAACGGATGATCACAAAGTGCATGCTGTCGAGCACGAAATCGACCCGCGAAATGTACGTTTAAATTGATATTTTTTATTTCTTTTCACTATCAATGTTACTTTTGCCAGATTTACATGACTGTTTACATTTGGCTGATAATCTTATTTAAAAAATTTAATTTTTGCTTTATGATACCATAAATTAAGTAAATCGATAATCAAGTACATAGTTATTTAAAAAGGTCGTATTTGTCACGTACGCATCGTCGAGCCGCGTGTGCTCATTCGCCAACTACGCGAGAAGCTGGCCAATCGAATCGTCTTCTACGACGTCGGTCTTATGACTTCGGAGGTCCTTCTTTGTTTCTTTTTTTAAATATAAGCGGCCAAGCGTCTCGGCTATAGATGCGATGTGAAAAAAATAAAATAAACGATCATACACGTGACTAAATATGTAAAAGGTAGTTAATATGTCCAGGCATAGTACTCGCGCAATGATGACGCTAATGCCGCATTGCATAGACTTCTGGCTGTTGAGAAACACTGTATCTTTTCAAATGTAATATTCGAACAATATGCCAACAAATATTAAAACTTTTATTGTTATTCTTTAATTTAAATTTTAATCTAGAAACATATTCTCTTGTTATTGGGCATTACATAAAATATTTTAAATGCATCTTACTATGTACATAACTCCTGCACTCTGCGATATAATATTTTTCAGGTTTCAGAGCTAACGAACGTGTGCAACGTCGAAGTGCGTCAGCTGAACTTTTCAGCTCTCCCTCGCCATGTCTCCAATCTTTACACTTATGCGTTCAAGGCAGTCATCCTTGCTGTTTGTCGCTTTTTCAATCTTCATTATATTATTTTCTTATTCATGCAGAGAATATGAAAAAAAAGCTTATAAATTCTTCTTTTTATTTGTCTTCCAATCTTTTTCCTCTTTCAACGATTATTTATTACCTTATCTTTGTTAATGGACCAGTTCATTTAATACGACCATCTATTAGGAGTCCTATACAAGATTCGACTCCTTTTGGATTATTGACAGTAGCATTCGTTTCACTGATTTCAATCGTCTCAATGAGTTTTATCATCACGTCGCTTTGATGGAGGTAGTTTTTGCAATACTTCAGTAAAAATAATTAATTTGTATATTTAAATATACCGTATTTTCTCTATTAGTATCCCCGGGGGTTCTATTTTCAATACCCTTGCGGGGAGAGGGGCACTATTAGAGGAGGGGTACTATTTTTCAATTTGAGACACCAACAAAGTTTAATAACAACATTTTAATACCAAAAAAGAAGAATAATTGCTCGAATTAAATGGAATTATCGCTGGAATAACAGTTTTACAATAGATTTTTCATGAATTTGCGATTAGTTCATTGGTGAGAGCACCTCATGCCTCCAGGATCCGATTTAATAACAACATTTTAATACCAAAAAAAGAAGAATAATTGCTCGAATTAAATGGAATTAGCGCTGGAATAACCGTTTTACAATAGATTTTTCATGAATTTGCCATTAGTTCATTGGTGAGAGCACCTTATGCATCCTGGAGCTGGCGAACTATACTGTTAGAGGGGAGGGGGTCAATTGGAGGGGGGGGGGTTACTAGATTACGGGGTACTATCTTCAAAATTATTTTCAAAGTGGGATACTATTAGAGGGGGTTCTAATAAAGGGAGGGGTACAAAAAGGGAAAATAAATAAAATTTTGTTTAAGTAGTTATAAATACCGATTTATAACTAATTATACAAAATATAGGCATTTTCTAATATTTCAGCACCCGGGAATTCTGAATCGCTCGCCAACATTCCATTTACTCCGCCACTCATCCGGGTGCTTTCTAGAGCAATCATATTCGGATAGTACTAGAGGTGTCAACGGTCCGGCCCGGTCGGCCCGGCCCCATGGGCCGGCGGGCCCAACATCCCGGGCCAACGAAATGTTGGGCTGGCTCGTGGGCCCGTTTGGGCTCGATTATTTGAGAAATTGGTGGATGGGTCAGCTGAATTGAAATTTGTTCCACGATTTTTCTTCAAATTTACTGCCGCACATGCAATCTTATCGAAGATGGACGAACGTTAGATGAACAAGAGATGAACGCAGACATGAAAGATCGTTGAACATTTATATGCTTATACACAGCTTTTAAAATTTTCACTAAAATTTTTCGAGCGATGGAAGCAGCGATGAACGTTCATCGCTGAAGAAATAGTGTGCAAAAGTAGGAGAGTTTTTGGAGTAATGGGGGAGCATGTTTGTCTGTTTCTCTCCACTGTTCCACGTTTAAGCTTACTTCTCTAATCGTCGACGAACATTTTTGAAAAAAATGATGAACGAACCTTCGTACCAGTGTCGTTCATCATTTTTTCTCGCTATATTTCGACGCTGTTATGGTTTTCTTGTTTGTTGTTTTATAAACTACCCTTTTTATTTGTTTTGAATTATTTAACTAGTTATACTGCACATTGTTTCATGTTGCTTGGTGGCTTTCGCGGAATGAAGCTTGGCGCCAAGCAGCTCGATTCTCAAATCTAGTCAGCGTTAAAATGCTCTTCATATTTCTTGTTGCTGATTGTTCGTTCTGCATTTCTAATTTGATTATTATCGGAGTTCCAGGCCTCCTCGGATTCACCGCGTCCTCGTATGACGCAGTGGAAAAGCTGCACGGAGAGAGGGCGCGACAGCGGAGTAAAGCTGCCTTCGCATCCTGGGCGATCTTCTTGCGGTCGACGAGAAGGTTTGCTGCAGCTATTTTTTGCAACTACTTTATAATTTCAATCTAGTATGCTTTTAGGCCTAAGCCTTAAGGCAAGGAGATGTTTGCTTTAAAAAAATCCTTCCTATTCATTTCTGTATTACGTAGTTGGACATTTTTAATTTGATGCTTTCTCGAGTTACAGGACTCCGCATATTCACCGTGCCCATGAGGTCCTTGTATGGCGCAGTGGACCTGATGCGACAGCGGCTCCAAGCGGTTCATATCCTACGAAGCGCGCCTTCGCCGACCATCTTGGAATCGACGAGAAGGTTTGCAACACTCCTTCTTTTTTAAACATCTGTTTTAATGATATTGTAAATCCTTTCGCTGTGCTGTCCTATTCCAAACCTGTTGGAAGGTATATATGTTTTTCATAAATTTAGATTCTTTTCTTTCATTTTCAAGCGTGAGTTGGTGTTCATGGTCTTAATATGAGAATGTACCTTTAGTAATGAATCCTTATCAGGACAGCGCCTTATTTTACTACTTCGTTCTGAATTTTAGTTTCGTGATGTTGGAAAACCGTGCCAAGCAGTCGTCGCCATGACATCCGCAGGAGAACCACTCGTTCGGCCCGAAACTGCTTATGCTTCATGTGAAGGTGTGTTGCTTTCTTTTTTAAATGGTATATACAAGTTTTAAGGTTATACTTTTATGGTTTTCTGGCTCGCACTGTTTATACTAAAGTGATTCATTCAAATGGTGTTCAAGCGGGTACGCTACCGTAATATATAACAAAGCTACCGTAATTTATAAATGAAAGTCATACTATATTTTCTTAAAAATCATTTCCAGCATTTGATTGTAGCTGTTCAAAAAAGTTTAAGTATTAAATAACACCTCTGGAATGATTTCCACATTAAATATTAAAGTTATACACAGTGTTTCCATGGTGTTCAAGCGCTACCGTAATAAATTGCTAAAAAATCATACTTATTGTTGCTCCGCAGTATTATTTGTTAAATTCCTCTTCTCATAAATAGCTAATATATTGTGTTTCAGCGATGGCATTGACGAGGAATGGTCGGCATTCACCAACAGACGGACAACAAGCTGGACGCGCTGCTTCTCCTTCTGTATTCGGCCCCCTCCCCCTCGGCTGCCTTCGACCTTGCACGCAAACACAACAAAGTGTTTTTTTTTGCGTTGCTTTTCTCTTGTACTAGATTCTGTTCCGTCCTTTTCCTGGTACATTACTGTCGCTTTCCTATGTAAAATCATCTTTGGATACTTGTTAGGTTGTTGCTCTCATTAACCCTTACACTCGCCAACTTTGCAGGTTACTTAATGGCAGACTGCTAGTCTTAAATATTCTCTAAATTCTAGTTAATATCATAAACGGTCCACATAATGCATAAAGCTCGTCCACTTTTCTTCCACTTTTAACAAGTAGTGACGAACGTCCAAAATGGTGCAAGTTCTGCGTGTCCTGGATGGGGAATCTGTGAAGTTCTTTTTATTTCTTCAATGCTGTGCCTCTTCTCTCTCTCTCTCTCTCTCTCTCTCTCTTTCTGCTTCTCTTCTCTCTCTCTCTCTCTCTCTCTCTTTCTGCTTCTCTTCTCTCTCTCTCTCTCTCTCTTTCTGCTTCTCTTCTCTTCTCTCTCTCTCTCTTTCTGCTTCTCTTCTCTTCTCTCTCTCTCTCTCTCTCTCTCTCTCTCTGTCTCTTGTTCTCTCTCTTTCTCTGTCTCTCTCTCTCTCCCTATTCCACATGATTAGCACAGACATTAGAAGATGTGAAATACAAAATGTAAAAAGACGAAAATAATTTTGGTAAGCAACGGCGAGGTTCGTGGAGGGGTCGACGAGCGCTGAGCGCTGATAGTCATGTTCGTCGACCCCTCAACGCTACTTTCACCAAGATTACATGTGCGGCAGCTGATTTTTCTTCAACTGATTGTCTTCACGTTAATATCATTAAAAATCACCTTTTAAAAAATCTTATCAGAAATCTCTTGAAGAAAATCATTTGAAGAACAATTAATTATAAAAAAATCAGGGCGGTACGGCCGGGTTGGGCCCAAAATTCTAACCATAGAAAAAAACGGGCCGGGCCGGCCCAAAAATGTTAGGCCCGTTGAAACCTCAGGATAATACATACATGTGTATCTTTCCTAGTTGAGGATTCCGTGCCTAAGAATGAATGAAGACGTTTATTTACATATGTTTATAATTTTTCTTTCCAGGCATGTATCGATATCTGGCTGCAGATCAAAGTGTTCTGCACGTGGAAATGCGCGAGGCGACCATGTTCGTGCGACGCTCGGATTCGGCGAAAGTTGCTTTGAAATGGTGATCAATCAATTTGTTACTTCAAACTCATCTTTTCCATTAAGTTTTTTATCCATAAGCGATTTCATAATATGTTTCTTTATAACATTCCCCCTAGCATGTACTACGAGAGGTCGGTGGACTTTTACATAAAAAAAACCTAAACTTGAATTCTCGCATTTTTCATTGACACATTAGCCAGAGAGCATACAGATATGGCAACTGCAATTGCTGAAAAATTGAATTGAAATATATTACGGCTGAGTTTCCTGCTGCCTTAGCAAAAAGATATACCTAGACAATAAAGAAATGCCGCCTTGCAATATTTGAGGCATCTCCTCTGCGCGCTGACACGAGCGTGCATTGCTCCTCTGTGATGCGAGCATTCTCTATACGGGCGCGTATGCTGACTGCCATCGTTATACGTGCTAATTACAAAGTCTTTTTTTAAGAAATTTATGAAAATGCTATTGATTGATTTTATCACTCCTAAAAATGTTTTCGATATTCTTCAATCAATCAAAAACTACTATTATTCAGATATGACCAGAGCTCGATCAAGATCATTGTCGGCTCAATTGTTGGAACCGATAATTCAAGATCACCAATCGTTAACGAAACAATGATCGACTTTGGCTTTCTACGGGTGATGCGCGGAGATGGAACGAATGAGCCATTGGAGCAGATTCCTTGCCCACTTCAATCCTCCCTTCATTCTGCGCCCAATCACACGTTATAGTTTGTCGAGCAAATTCATAATTAATTGTTACATTTATTATTAAGTATTGTATATATTTACAAACAATATATGTATTGCATTATCCTGAAAATCAATAGTAACACCTTGTAAATATAAGATTGTAAAAAAATAATATGCTCACTCTTGTTTGGCAGCAGAGAACAAAAGGAAATTTCGATTCGATGGCGATAATTCACAAAAGATTGTTAATCGGTTAATGAGAAGTAAATAGAATTAATGTCCTCTTACAAAACAACATACATATGCCAGTGGCTTCGGGCGAAAAATATTGAAGAGTTCTTATTTTTCTCTAACCCCATCATCATTGGCTGAATATACGTAATTAAAATATTCGTTGGTTGTTTCTACGTTCCAAATTTATATAACGAGTAAACGAACATCAACTCTGTAGTCAGTCATACATGTATTCGGGCAAACTATTTTTTTTCGGTGGTAAGAAAGAATTTACAGTGTTTGAGGAGGGGAACAGATTGATTTGTGCTAGCTTGCAAATTCAGCTTGGAAGAGCGCACGAAAGGGTAATTCTGTTCGAAATTATATCGTTATCGATAATACAAGATGGAACAATCCATGGCAAACAAGCGAAAGCGTGATCGTCATATCTTCAGACTTGTGACTTACATATGTATGTACATACGTACCTTCATATATTTCTAGATCGCAATAGAAATAAAGCATAGAGAGAGAGAGAGAGAGAGAGAGATCTTGGAGAGAGACCATGTGTTATTTTTACAAATGTCAATGAATAGCTTCTCTACATAGAGTGCCGGTCAAAATTCTCCTAACCTTCTTTTTCATATACTATATTTTCCCGGCAAAATAAATGAAACTAAATGAACTTTTCAGTGTGGCTTCGTAATACAGCCAGAACTACAGAATAAGATTGTTGGTTTCATTGATCGACTAGAGGTCGAAAAAAAATCATCAATAACTCAACTCACCCGAGTGAAAATGAGAAAATACAAATCCTGATAGAAAAGGTACATTCTTCCTTACTCAAGTTGGGTGTGGTGTATTGCGACAGCGTTTGGCTGGGAATCTCAAGGTCCGGTGTTCGATGCTCTGTGGGAGCTACAGAAAATCTTGTTTTCCATTTTTCTTATCATTTATACCAAAATATGATAAGTAACTCAAGCAAAAAAAAGGAAGAAACTCAAACAAAATAAGAAGCGCTTATTGTTAGAAAATTTCACTCTAATTTGTTGTTTGTAGTTTGGCAGCTAGATTCAGCCAGCTGCTTTCTCAGCCGAACGCCCCGTAAAAAATTCCGCAAAACAGCGTAGCGTTGAAAATTGTCAGATCTTTGTCATTTCGGCATATTTTGGAAAACGGTTTTTCTAGGGTGACGCGCAATGAAAAAAGACATAAAACCCTCCGACGAAATCGCACGGCATGTCCTCACCATCAGCACTTCGCAATTCCAGTTTGAATTATTTAAATTAATTTAATTAATCGGATTAATTTCGGACCCAACAATGTTGGACGGTACTGTATTGTGTTCATTCTTGGGCTTCTATAGTTGCTCTCGCGTTTCCGTCTCTCCGCCTACTCATCCGTCTCAGGCCCATCGCTATCGCTCCACCATTCAGGAGCTCATGCTGAAGCACAGCTGAAAAATCTTTTGTCACATATGGATTTTACTGACCGTCGTTAGGCAGGCGTTTTCACTCTCTCAATGATACCCTTCAAGTCACCATCTGCTTCTCTCATATCACAAGCCATTGCTTATCCTTTAAGTTAGTTGCGAGAAGAGATTCTCTGCACTCCGGCTGCCTAGCAACAAGGGTGCATATCTAATATACTATATGCAGCGCTAGCGTTCCGTGAATCACATTTTGTCCGCATTATTTTCTTATTTCCTTCATGAGTTTTCACCCCTTTCTTTCTCAGCATCTCTCTCTCCCTCTCTCTCCCTCTCTCCCTCCCTCTCTCTCTATCTCTCTCTTTGTCTCAGTCGTGGTCTCTCTTATCGCTATCTCTCTCTGTGCTCACTCACTTTCTTCTTCTCTTTTTCTCTCACTATCTCTCTCTCTCACAATCAGATGGGACACTATATGCTCTGATGTGTCATCTTTATCAACAGTGCCTTGGTATCGAAATTGACGCTTATCAGGCAGTAAGAGATTTGGCAGAGCAAATGAGTTTGTTCTAACATGCGTCGCAACTCGCCCATCAGGATAAACAAGAGGTTACAAAGTATTTTTTTTTATAAATATAAATAAATTCTAAAATTTCAACAGCAAAAAAAAGAAGTTCATTAGCTGTTTTTCTCTCAATTCCTCTCTCTCTCTACTTTTCCGTCCTATCCACAACATAATTGCAGATGCCTTTATGTCATCCTTCTCATCGTCTCGCTCCTCTCCGTCACATGTCTTCTCTACTTGGGCTCGGCCGAAACAGAAGAAAGCGAAAGTCCAGATGGGACTGGCTGCGAGTGCTTCGAGGAAAATGTAACATTACTCCTATTTCGTATCCAGAATCATGTATTTATTGAATAGATGTTGAAGATAAGAAGAGAGGTGAACAAATCTGAGGGAATCCTCATCTTAGAATTTTCTAAAAGTATTCCGCAGCAAGTGCACATTTAAGGATACATATATCATCATTAGATTAAACGAGCACGAATCTCAATTGCAATATTCACATTTCATTGCAAAAAGGCGCGAATTGAAACTTGAATTTTGGCACATTTCCCGCACAATAAATAGTTGCATAACGGCCAGATGTGCTTTCCATTCGCGCCGAACGGCAGCATCGTCCGCCGGTTTCCCTGTGCGCATCTCGGCCATCTTAGACGGCTCGGACTAACGGATGATCACAAAGAGCATGCTGTCGAGCACGAAATCGACCCGCGAAATGTACGTTTAAATTGATATTTTTTATTTCTTTTCACTATCAACGTTACTTTGCCATATTTTATCGAATTCTATATACAAAACTGTTGGCAGGTATTTGATACTTTTATTTAAATAGTTTTATTCTTACTTCATGCTACCATAAATAAAGTAAATCGATAATCAATTAGGTGTTAAAAAGGTCGTCTTTGTCACGTACGCATCGTCGAGCCATTTCTATATGGCGCGCGTGCTCATTCGCCAACTACGCGAGAAGCTGGCCAATCGAATCGTCTTCTACGACGTCGGTCTTACGACTTCGGAGGTCCGTCTTTTGTTTCTTTTTTTAAATATAAAATACCGCTCTGCGGCCAAGGGGTCTCGGCTGTAGCTGCCGCGGAAAAATGGCCAGGCGTATTACTCGTGCAGTGTTGAGGCTATTGCCGCATTACATAGACTTCTGGCTGCTGACAATGAGTGCTACTGTATCTTTTCGAATTTAATTTTAATTTTTTTTAAATTTTAATATTTTTTCATTAAAAAAACTAGTAACCAATACTTTTCCAGTAGGAAATTACAGTAGCTTTTTTTTAATACATTCTACTATGTACATTCCTCCGTAATTCGAGGATAATATATTTCAGGTTTCAGAGCTAACGACCGTGTGCAAAGTCGAAGTGCATCAGCTGAACTTTTCTGCTCTCCCTCGCCATGTCTCCAATCTTTACACTTATGCGTTCAAGGCCGTCATCCTTGCTGTTTGTCGCTTTTTCAATCTACATACATTATACTATCTTGATTATTCGTGTAGAGAATATGAAAACGAGCATTCCTATAAATTCTTCTTTTTTTATTTCTTTTCCATTCTTCTTCAAGTCTTTCAGGGATTATTTATTATAAAAATTTTTGTTTGTGTACCTGTACATTAAAACTATCATTTATTAGGAGTCCTATACAATATTCGACACCTTTTGGATTATCGATAGTAGCATTCGTTTCACTGATTTCAATCGTCTGCATGAGTTTTATCATCTCGTCTCTTTGATGGAGGTAGCTTTGCGATTCTTCGGTTATAGTAGTTAATTTGTATATTTTATGCATTTATAACTAATTGTACAGTAAAAAAGAACATTTTTTAAAAAAATATTTCAGCATCCGGGAATTCTGAATCTGTCGCCAACCGGTCATTCCATTTACTCCGCCACTCATCCGGGTGCTTTCTAGAGCTATCAAGCATATTCGGATAAGACATATCTTTGCTTATAGAGGATTCCGCGTCTCTACTAGCAAAGATATGTATTGTCCGAATATGCTAAAACATATCTTCGCGACGTTTATTTAGAGTGAAGACTGAGAAAGAGTGAAGACGTTTATTTGAAAATTACATGTTTATTCTTTTCTCCTTTAGGCATGTATCGATATTTGGCTGTGGATCAAAGTGTTCTGCACGTGGGAATGCGCGAGGCGACCATGTTTGTGCGACGATCGGACGCGGCGAAAGTTGCCTTGAAATGGTGATCAATCAATTTGTAAATTCCATATCATTTTTCTTTCTTTTTTTAAAATCTGTTAGCGATTTCACAAGGTGTTTCTTTCTAACATTCCGCTAGCATGTACTACGAGAGGTCGGTGGTCTTATACAAAAAAAAAACTTAAACTTGAATTCGAGAATTTTTCATTGACACATTAGCCAGAGAGCATGTGTGGCAACTGCAATTGTAGGAAAATTGATTTGAAAAAGATTACTGCTGAGTTTCGTGCTGTCTTAAGAAAGATATAGACAATAAAGAAATGCCACCAATCAATATACATATGAGGCATCTCCTCTGCGCGCTGACACGAGAGTGCATTGCTCCCCTTGGAGCGACCCGACAATGCAATGCGAGCCTCCTTTGGACGGGCGCGTACGCTGACTGCCATCGGTATACGTGATAATTACAAAGTTTTTTTTTAGACATTTATGAAAATTCTATTGATTGATTTTATCTCTCCTCAAAATGTTTTCGATATTCCTCAATCAATCGAAAACTACTATTATTCAGATATGACCAGAGCTCGATCAACATCATTGTCGGCTCCATAATTGGGGCCGATTACTCAAGATCACCAATCGTTAACGACACAATGATCGACTTTGGCTTTCTAACGGTGAAGCGTGGAGATGGAACGAAAGAGCCATTGGAGCGGATTCCCTGCTAACTTTAATCCTCCCTTCATTCTGTGCCCAATCGCTAGTTATAGTTTGTCGAGCCAATTCATAATTGTTGAATTTATTTGATAAATTTTGAATGAATTCTGTCTCATTTTGATATGAGGATCGGCGCATTTTTTGTTAGCGCTGCAAATGTGTTGGGTGCTCTCGAGGGAGTCGTCGATTCATCGGTTCGGCTACAAGTAGTCTGCACTTTGAACGTGGACGCCCGCTCACCAGTGACTTTCTTCTATTCCCTAAAAAAATCTGAAAAAATTAATATCTACTGTCGTTAACTAATTTATGTTTAAATAAAAGTGCAAACATTTAAAGAATTTCGAAATTTTATTTATTGGTATTCAAAAAATTTATTTTTTGGTTTCATTTATTCGAATTTATGTATATACTGGTCATACCTTTTAGACGAAATTTATGTGTACAACTCGTTAGTTGGATTAATGTTAGACACATTTCATCTACATAGATCATTGTGATAAAAGCGTGGGAATATTAAGTACATTTATTCCCACGCTCTTGTTTGTCCAAATGTCGAAAAGCCGGCCTCGTACGCCGTCGGAGAATTACTACTTTAAATAGACCGCGCCGAACGATGTTTGACACCTTTTCTATTGTAATATTGCAAGAATTGGTCCAGGAAATAAAGCTTATCGTTATATGCGCCTATTTCTTGTTGACCATTTCCGAGGGATCCGCTTACGCTAAAATGAAAGAGAGAAAACAGCAAATTTCCTTATCGATTAATTGTTTCCCTTCTGAGATATCACCTAAAACACTCAAGCGGTTTTCAAGGAAAATTATAATTAAAATTATGTAACTGGGGAAATTTTAAAAATTCAAATCAATTGACTGTTCGAGTATTTAATCCATACGAGCAGAAGAGCTTGTAATCGTCGACAAAAAAAAAGAGTTTTGGCCGAAACTGACTATGAATTAGTCAAGTTGAAGTTTAAACATAAAGCATGATATATATAACGTAGAGCAACTTAAAGATTGTAGGCCCGGAACGAAGGTTGCGTCGTTCCTTTGAGCACCACAGACACGCCCAACACTGTCTGATAAGCAATTAAGATGAAATGGCGCGTGAACGTGCAAGACTAGTGATAAAGGTCTTATCGGAGGAGCAAGCTACGCTTGTGTTCCTTCAGTGTGCACTGAAGATGGAAAGGCCGACAACCATCTGGCATTACTTCTTTTTCATTAGAAGCATTTCTCTCTCTCCCTTGATTGATCACTAGAACATCCTTCGTATCCCAAATTAGTAGTCTCATATTTGCAAGACAATTAAAATAGAATCGGTTAAACTATTGAATTTTCTCAGAATATTGCGAAAGTATAAACCTATTTGTGGTTTACTTTCGAAGCAAATGATCTTCAAATTTATAGATATTCGCCCCAGAACAAACAAAAACACTTTTACTTACAATTAGCATTTGCTAAAAACTAACAACCATGTGACGGTAACTGTAGTGAAACTCTTCTAGGCAAACTCGGCTATCTACCGACTGCACAAAGACTGTCCATTGGAATATTGGTGTGTTATATAATTTTTCTGCTAATTTTGCTTTTCATGATTTTTGATCCAATGATTTGTCTTCAACCGACTTTTAAAAATCACATTTAATCGCATCTTTAATATCGAAAAATGCAACAACAAAAAACCTTTCCCAGACCCTTTCTCTGTTAAGATGCAGCTCACTCCTCCTATCCGCTCCCCGGTATCCCTCTTTCTCCTGCTCGCCATCCTTGCTACTTTCTTTTATCTCTTCCTCGGACGCCTTGAGACACTCCCAGAGCATTCTTACTGCGATGATGAGCAAGTAAGGAAATATGTCTAATTTTAATTGTAAAAGTTCGAATAGTATAGAGTCAGTTTTTGCATTTTCACCAACCAGAAGCCTTGCATTCTGGAGTGACAGAGAAGGCTAAAAGTAAAGAATCGTTTCATGCGCCTATTTCTTGTTGACCATTTCCGAGGGATCCGCTTACGCTAAAATGAAAGAGAGAAAACAGCATATTTCCTTATCGATTAATTGTTTCCCTTCTGAGATATCACCTAAAACACTCAAGCGGTTTTCAAGGAAAATTATAATTAAAATTATGTAACTGGGGAAATTTTAAAAATTCAAATCAATTGACTGTTCGAGTATTTAATACATACGAGCAGAAGAGCTTGTAATCGTCGACAAAAAAAAAGAGTTTTGGCCGAAACTGACTATGAATTAGTCAAGTTGAAGTTTAAACATAAAGCATGATATATATAACGTAGAGCAACTTAAAGATTGTAGGCCCGGAACGAAGGTTGCGTCGTTCCTTTGAGCACCACAGACACGCCCAACACTGTCTGATAAGCAATTAAGATGAAATGGCGCGTGAACGTGCAAGACTAGTGATAAAGGTCTTATCGGAGGAGCAAGCTACGCTTGTGTTCCTTCAGTGTGCACTGAAGATGGAAAGGCCGACAACCATCTGGCATTACTTCTTTTTCATTAGAAGCATTTCTCTCTCTCCCTTGATTGATCACTAGAACATCCTTCGTATCCCAAATTAGTAGTCTCATATTTGCAAGACAATTAAAATAGAATCGGTTAAACTATTGAATTTTCTCAGAATATTGCGAAAGTATAAACCTATTTGTGGTTTACTTTCGAAGCAAATGATCTTCAAATTTATAGATATTCGCCCCAGAACAAACAAAAACACTTTTACTTACAATTAGCATTTGCTAAAAACTAACAACCATGTGACGGTAACTGTAGTGAAACTCTTCTAGGCAAACTCGGCTATCTACCGACTGCACAAAGACTGTCCCTTGGAATATTGGTGTGTTATATAATTTTTCTGCTAATTTTGCTTTTCATGATTTTTGATCCAATGATTTGTCTTCAACCGACTTTTAAAAATCACATTTAATCGCATCTTTAATATCGAAAAATGCAACAACAAAAAACCTTTCCCAGACCCTTTCTCTGTTAAGATGCAGCTCACTCCTCCTATCCGCTCCCCGGTATCCCTCTTTCTCCTGCTCGCCATCCTTGCTACTTTCTTTTATCTCTTCCTCGGACGCCTTGAGACACTCCCAGAGCATTCTTACTGCGATGATGAGCAAGTAAGGAAATATGTCTAATTTTAATTGTAAACGTTCGAATAGTATAGAGTCAGTTTTTGCATTTTCACCAACCAGAAGCCTTGCATTCTGGAGTGACAGAGAAGGCTAAAAGTAAAGAATCGTTTCAAGATGAGTTTCGTGTCGTTCTCACACGACGCGCCCTCCACAGTTGGCACTCGTTTCCGCTGTTCTCTCTTGCCACTTCTCCGTTCGCTCGGCCTCTCCAGCGACTTCCACTACCCGAGAAGGCCTTTTCGACCGGTACGGATACTTGCCACTGGCAATTACATTCATTTGTGGAATGCATGCCAAAGTTTGTTTAATGAAAAAAATTTTTTTAAGAGGACGATTATTAATGCATGTTCGAATTGCCGCTTCTGCCCCGTCTGTTTTTTTTTGTAGGCCGCCCATGCTGATAGGGCGCAGCAATTTGAAAACTTATATATTTTTTCGGTGAACGTATACTACTAGGCTTCTTTTTTTTAAATAAATACAGCTGCCTTTAAAAAAAGGAAGACGTCGTCTTCGTCTCTTACGCTTCATCAAATCACTTCTCCGAATCTCGTGCATCGCTCGTCTCTCTTCGCAATCTCACCACAAATCGCATTATCTTTTACGATCTCGGCCTTCATTCAGACGAGGTGCTTTCCGTATTTAATAGAGAGGCTGAATAGGCAGCTTCCTTCCTTGTTGAAGAGCGGGTAACAACAAAGACATAAATGAATCTGATAACACGCGGTGTCCAATCAAAAAAAATTTTCGTTGAAAAATACAAATAGACGAGACAGTCGATTCCATCATTCGCTTATGCAAAGTAGCGCTGCCGAAATTTGGGCATCCATTTCCTGTTAGGCGATTGAGCAGCTACAAAGAACACAAATAACGTTATATTCACACCAAAGATAATTTTCCCCCTCCTCTTTCAGCTAAAAGAACTCGCGTCAGTTTGCAATCTTGAAATTCGTTCCTTCAATTTTGACCGCCACCCAGCATTTGTTCGTCAGCTTAGCGGTGGCTATCACTTCAAGTCAATCATAATCGCTGTCAGTTTCTGACAATACTGAGAATTACATGATTTTGTCTACAATAGTTACATCAGGATTAGAATATGGTAGAATGGGATTCGAACCCGGTAGAGCGGGATTCTAGCCCAGTAGAGCGGGATTCTAATCCTTTAGAGTTGGATTCAAACCCGGTAGAGCGGGATTCGAATCCGGTACATATTTCCTAGTGTGCTTACGCTTACGGTTAGTTGCCATACCAATCAGCAATCATGCCTTCTCCGAGGATGTCTTCTCGTCGCTCGAGGCCTTTTGGATGATTGACTCGAGCATCCGCTTCTTCGGTGACTTGCGTCCGTTTTACGCAATGGTCGCATCTGGCGCTGCGGAGCCACTTGCGATTTGGCATGACACGGGACACAGTGTATATGCTGCAACGCACCCGGGTTGGGAAGGATTTGAGTTTATCAAACAATAATTGATAATTGCTCAGAATTCAACTTACGTTCTATGTATGTCGAAATAAAACGTCGATTGGAATTTGTCGATGATCTGACCAGTAACAGACTGAAGAGGTTGTTTTTGAAAAAAAACTTTTCATCTTCCTTACAGCGATGTACTCCTTCCTTCCAACGGACCAGGCGCAAGCGAAGCGGAGCCAGATGTTCGAGTCGGGCACAATGTTCATCCAGAGATCTGACTTTGCGAAGGAGGCCGTGAAGTGGTACAATCTTTCAATATTTAATAATAATAATAACAATAATAGTAATAAATAAAAAAAATATATATATGTATATATATATATATCCATGATCGACAAAAACAGGTCGAAGAAGAGGGACAGATTAGCAAAGTAAAAATTGCTCTTTCATTTGCAGGCATCTTTTATGCGGACTAACGGAAGAGTGTATAAGCCCGAAGGGAGCACGTCTTGGTTGTTCCTTTGACAAGGATCGATTCAGCGTCTACGCGAATTGTCATCGGTCCATAGTTTTTTTTTCTATAAAATGATTTAGCACTTAACTTTGTATATCTAATTAGTTAGAGGTTCCAAACGAATCTATCATGTAACCTTTGTGAACTGATAAGGAAACCTCATTTAAATCTGTAATCTTTCCCCAGATATGACCAATCTGCAATAAATCTGATTGTTTCATCACTCCTAATCCGTGACAACGTCGTGAGCAGTCGTCTTGGACGGGACGGATTCGACAACTTCACGAAGGTCGATCGGGGGCGGAGTCTTAAGGGACCACTTCGTATTCCGTGTGATGAGCGAATCATCAGAGCCTGAGTTCTTTTCTTATTTATACCGTTTTCATTTTTGCCTGCTCTTCCTGTGACGGAAAAAGGAGATAAAGTTATTAATTTACCATGAAACCGTTTAATTATAGAATATCGGATTCAATGAAATAGATGAGAAGAGTTAGTGCGAGGGAACGCATTGAAAAATAGTGCCCCCGGGTGAACTAATAGATACAATACGGTATTTGAAATCATCTCGATTCAATATGATCCTTCATTTAGACAGCATCGAATTGTCTTGCGCATTTGCCACACAATTCATTCGGCTTTTAAATGTTTTAGCCTATCTCAACTTGGATGATTTAGGTGGGCATTCGTTTAGATACCTCCAAAAAGCCGATTACTTAAATACTTACGGATACCACGGACACTTCGCAGCACTTTCTCAACGACTGGGAAAACTCGAATTTTTTTCTTCATTTATACATACGAATATTACAGATTTGATGCGTATTAATATGGAAGGTGCTTTAAAAAAAAATATCATTTGCTTGGCATTTGGTCGCAAGTTTTTGGAGAATCATTCTGCTGGCGAGAACAGCGCGCACTTTTCCTCCTGAAACATTCAATGTCCTTATGGTTAGAAGTTGAATCCATAATCAGGGTTTTTGCCAATCATATTTGTGAGATCACTGACCGCGACCATCGGATCGCCGGTTTTGCAGTTGAAGGCGGCAGCAAATTCTGGCATCATGCGGAAAGCCATATTAATGCGGACATAGAGCGCAGAGTGCTCCTCCCACTTCTCATCTCTCTGCTCATGCTGTGCTTCAGCGTACTCTTTGCACCGGTAATAAGCCATGGTGTAGAAGAAGAATTGACGTTCTGCCTCCTAAATACGATGAATTTCCAATCGCGTATTTAAAACCAAAAAAAGAAATGGGTTTAAAAAGAACCGATTTGGCTTCTTTCGAGTAGACCTTGTATGCAATGCGCATTCCTTCCAGGTCGGGAGCATCTTCCGAGAAGGTGATCGGGCATCTTTTAGAACAGAATCGTAATGAAGGATGAACATCTCTTCATTATTTTTTTACTTTTCGATTTTGGCTCTCCTCTGATATGACTGATAGAGAGAAGAAAGTATAGGAATGCTGTTGTATATGTCAGTAATTTTTCAAACAAAAAAAATACATCTATAAATCTTTCAATGTACATGTGTGTATTCATATATACAAAAATACATATCCCTCACGCTCTCTCGCTGGCATCTTAGCTTTTTTTTCCTTCAATGGCTAATTAGGAATAAGAAGTAGAGCATAAGCTCGTAATATGCCAACTTGTATCGATTGAAGAGATCGCATAAGGATGAAATCTTTTCAAAGAATGGCTCCACATCTGTGAAGCCGAAGCCGGACAATCTGATGTTCAAAGCAAATTATAGTTTTGTCCGATTTAATGTACCTAAATTAAATAGCTGAGTAAAGACGTACAGTTTATTCAATAGTTCTCTTGGCGCCAGCGCTTCCAGCTCTGCATGCACACGGCCAACATTGCGGTGAGGTTGTAGAGAAAGTCTCCAGGTGTAACATCGGTATCCTCAAAACGAAATAATCTTACAAACGGTAAATATCGTATTCAAACTACGAATAGCGCTATGAAAAGAAGAAACGGCTGCATTAGTTCGTAACCTGCATTTCCATAAGAAGAGACAACACATCTCCAACAGAATGTTTGCCGTGCTTTTCTTGAGCCCATGAGGCGATCTGAAAAGTTAATTTCGCGCTTCCCGGGACGACTATTTGTTGAAAAACAGTTTTTTTATTATTTTGCTTTCTTACAATTAGGACACAATTTCGCAAATATCTTTGCGGCTGCAATTCAGCATTGAAAGTTATCCTTAAAAAAACTATATTTTCTTTCTCCTTACAATTAGATTTTAACTTACTCGAATTGCTGCCGTAATCTGATTCATCAGTTGCTGATTTAGCCGATTTGCAATCGTATGCACACTTCCCATTTCGCCCAGCGATGAGTTTTTCATGCTTTCAAGGAATTTGACGTAGCGTTCGAGAGGTTTCTGTTTTATGAAGGCACTCTAAAATTAATGTCTTTTCTGGCAATTCAGTGTTTTTAGTCTTGTAATGATATCTTTCACGTATTTTTATACGAAGGAACTTCTCACGAATAGGTTTTCGCCGATGAATCCGATAATCTTCTCTGCAGGATCGTCTTTCTTTAAAAGTTCATCCGTAGAAGGAGCATCTAAATGGTTTCATTCATCGAATTGACACTTTGCTGACATCTGTCCACATAATTCTAGAAAATTGTGATAAAAGAATCTAGTAAACACACCGCTTTTGCCGCACTTTTTGATTAGCTCTTGTAGCATCTGCTCGTGCTTTTCTTGAAGCCCATCATTCTCCTTCCAGCTAAGAGTACAACAATTTTTGCCATCCTAATATTTATATGATTTTGACATTCAAGCACACTTTAAATAGTGGTAAAAGCATGCTCTGTGGTGCAAATGTTAGCCTATCCTTTAGAACAGTGACAGGATCAATTTCGTCGTTCTGGGCAGCCTGCAACGTTCTCGAGCGAGAAACCGTCTCCTAAAATTATGTATTCTTTCTTCGGGATAAAAGAGAGGAGCAGTTTTATCGGCTAAATAATCATAGGAATAAGAAAGTTGCCTCTCTCGTACTCTCAGTCATCCGCTCTCTGCCTAACCTTTCCCTTCGTCAGGCATACATGCCTGTAGAAGTTGTCGCAGGGCTTAACGGTGTTCTTCAAGTTGCTCTTGATATGCACGGCTACTCGATCGATCGGGGGCTAAACGAATTTAAATGTGTTAGTTGCGGGTTAGTTTTACTAAGCTAATTGTAAGCCAAATATATGCTTTAAAATAAGCCTTTTTTTATAAGTGCACACACAAATGAATATACACAAACTTACCTCGCTCGCTCTTGCAATCAACGAACTTCCAACGATAAGCAACAGAAAAAGCCACAGCGTCCCGTGTTGAGATATCATCACTCCGACACAATGTTCTGCGAGAGATTCTTCAGCTTTTATTCATGTACCACCTTTGTGAATTCAACGCTGAATCTATTTTTATTTCATCATCTTATCTTAGTCATGTTAAACAGAGAAAATTCTTCTGTCTACCGAGAAATTCAGCATGCTTTTGTGCATGACTAATAACGGAGTGGTGCATGTCTCTGTTATTAGTCATGCACAGAAACAGGCAGAATACCTCGATCGGCAGAAGAATTTGATGATATGGCCAGAAATACTTTATTGATTAGTGATTCATTTAGTTTTTGATTATGACATGATTCTTGGATCTTCGGCTCGATGAAGGTTGCCTGTGCTCTTCTACATACGACAGACAAATGGAATCCTTTGCGTTTCCACACAACTAGTCGCCATTACAACTCTCATTACAAAGTCACTGCAATACATGCATACATACATGTTAGCAAAATTGATTAAAACACTTCGCGGAACAATCGCGCAAACTGAGTTATGACTACGACACTTTGAGCAAGATCAAATACGACGAGGGGGCGATGGCGGCTGATAGTTTTGGCCATTTCCGCTTCTTACAATTAGCATACTTTCTTGGACAACAAAACAATGTGTTATAGATAAAGGCGCTAATTCATTTCCTGAAAGAGTTCAAAGAGTTCAAGTAATGTATAAATTATTCTGATGAATTGAACTACCACATTCAAAAGTATGCATGATGCACTGTTATTGTTATAACTATAGAAGTAACATCTATATGGCGGACTATTAATGAAAGTAGTTAATGATGAGGCGGCATAATTCAACTTGCGTTTTGCAATATCTACTGGAGTTGTTGTCATAAGTTGTTTAGACACGTATGCATTTTGGTCGAGATGACGGGAGCAAAGCGAGGGAAAGGAGGGATGTCGTGGAGGAGAGGAGCAGGTGGGAAGGCAGGAGAAGACTGAGGAGGCGGCGGCATCAAAGGAGTCGGTGGGAAGGTGTAGAGAGCAGGAGGAGAGAAGAGACAGGACGACAGCGAGCTGGCCGGAGCTGAAAGGAGAGAGAGGCAAAGAGAAAGAGAACGACTAAAAGAAAGATGCAGAAAGAGAAGTAGAGAGAGAAAGAGAAAGAAAGATTGAGGAGAGAGAAAGATAGACAGATAGAAACAGAGAAAGACAGAAATATCGCTCTCTCTTTCTTTCTCTTGTATTGCAAGAAGACAAGAAGACAAAGAAATGGCTATTTTACATATACATATATAAATCCAAAATAAAGCAATGCGTATTGTTAATTAGTCTGAATCCCTTCTCTCGCTCAGGTCGTACCGAATTCATCCACTCCGTTTCCTGGCTTGAGTTCAAGGCGACTCTGGATGAGGGAGGAGAGAAGCGGCGGAGTGCATGCGACTGCCCCGTCACTCTCTCTGGCGCTCGCTTCCGCGTCGGCATCCTTTGATGTTTCCGCGTGCATTTTGTCACGTAGGCATGTCTGGAGGCGACGGATGTGCGCGATTGCCTCGCGGAGCGTTTCTGCCTGAAATGGAAGAAACGCTTTATGTCACTTTTTATCGCGCTCTCTCTATGTTTCTCTCTCTCTCTCTCACTTCTCTACTCTCTCTCCACTATCTCTTTATTTCTCCTCCCTCTCAGCTCTCTATTCCACTCTTACCTTCGACAGCTTCTTCTCTCCACAGCTCACAAATGACAGCCGGTCACGGAGGGTATCGAAGCCGACGTTGATGCTGTATTGTTTTATCAATTTTTAAGTAACCTTTAAAATGTAGTCACCTAAAATGATTTTTTTTTCTAATGCAATTCCACGTCATAAGCCACAATTCATCGAATTAAGATTTAAAAAGAGATTTTTATTTAAAAATAAATATTTCTAGCCGGGTTACGGTAGCCACCTATGCATCCTCTTTCGCTCTCGCTCGTTTGCAGCGTCGCGTTGGCGACGTCTTTGCATCGACTTTGACGGTGGCATCTTCATTCCTGGAATTGAAAAGAAATTTAGTTCAATCGTAAAGTAAGAAAAAAAGTGATAGCAACATTTTCTATCAGACAACTAGAAAATGAAATTAAGCTGAAAGATTTTCGCTGAATTGTGCAATACATACGAATAGATGGGGGGTATGTTAATTGAGAGCAATAGTCTCGTACAATAGTCGATCTTATGAATTGGCGCTGAATATAGCCCCGCGCCGTACAGAACACGCATACGCAATGTCTGTCCGTTCATGATCGGGTGGCCTCAAGAGAGAGAGAGAGAGACTGAGCCAGAAGAGGTCTCCTCTCTTGGCAAACAACCAGATCGTATGAGTGGTGGTAAAGGGCTAATTGGTGGGGTCAGAGAGAGAGAGAGAGAGAGAGAGAGAGAGAGAGAGAAGTAGGGAGAGAGGAGAAGTACGACGAGAGCTTGAGAGTGAGTTAGAAGACAGAGATGATGAGAGTTAGAGAGGAGAGAGAGAGAGAGATGACGAGATTTATAAAGGAGTGATGAGACAGAGTGTTAGATAAGTGAATAGAGATACAAGATAGAGAAAATGAGAGAGAGAGGAGAGAGAGAAGACGAGATTTATAGAGGAGAGAGGAGACAGAGTGTTAGATAAGTGAGTATAGATAGAAGATAGAGAAACCGAGAGAGGGAGAGAGAGAGAGAGAGAGAGAGAGAGAGAGAGAGATAGTTGACCATCTCCCACTAGATCAGGACGGGGTGAAAAATAAGAAGGATCGCGGAAATATAATTCCGCCATCGTTGATAAGTACAACACTTCAGCCAAGTGTTGATGCTCACTTGAACGAGTCTTGCTCCTTCCATTCGAATGTGCATAACAATAATTAGAGACTTATAATTAAGAGAGCCTGTCAGTATCGTTCGATCAAGGCCTGCCCTAGGAATTTTTTTTCGAATTTCTTAACCAAAATTGAGTATAATATACAACTCGACGTGGTGAACACAATAGGCTGTATTTCAAAGGTGAAAAAATTTTTCCGCGCGAGACCCAGTACCGTAATCTTATAAATTCGATTGGTAATAAGTCGCTTCAAACTTATTATTAGACAACCATCGAGCTATCATTGGATAGCTCATTGAACGGGCTTTAATTTTGATCTTGGAAGTTTTTTTCTAAAAATTTGAATTTAGCCCTAAAACACGGCCCTAAACATTTTCGAAGGAGGTTTTTGGCCAAAGTATGCATTTTGTGTTCATTTCCACAAAACCGCTCCAGCATATTCTTAAAGTGCTTGAACTTTGCTACAACATATGTCTTTTTCAGGAAAATTGAAGGTCCCACACTTAGGTTTCTAAGCGCTTGAACAAGATTCTGTGTAAACTGAAACACCGTGCAAGCGCATTCTTCGATCCATAACTGCGCTCAATGTCAATATTACAAAATCGTAAGTATATCATCTAAGAGCTCTCACGGAGATCTTCAAATGTTACATACATTATTTTATTGAAACATTTCAATTTATATGGGAAATTTCGTTATGTACAATTAGAAGGTTTAAAAAACTACTTTAAAAACATAATCACCTGTCGAAGCATACATCATAAGAAAGAGGATGAAATTTGCTACAAGATGAACCTCTTTCAATCGAATTCCATGCATACGATCCTTTGTTATAAATCATAAAAGTAGTGCCAGCTGTCATTTCGCCCAAGAATTCACATTTTAGGTTATTCGAATTAGAATATTCCAATCCTTTTTTTCTACAGTTTTTCAATAAGGCCTTGTTAATTTTTAGAAAAAATCTTCCAAGATCAAAATTAAAGCCCGTTCAATGAGCTATCCAATGATAGCTCGATGGTTGTCTAATAATAAGTTTGAAGCGACTTATGACCAATCGAATTTATAAGATTACGGTACTGGGTCTCGCGCGGAAAATTTTTTTTCACCTTTGAAATACAGCCTATTGTGTTCACCACGTCGAGTTGTATATTATACTCAATTTTGGTTAAGAAATTCGAAAAAAAAATTCCTAGGGCAGGTCATAATAGGGCCCTGCTCGAGTCTTACTGACATCCTCTCTTAAATGGGCTTTTCTATGCCTGTAAAATGTTGGTGTCTGCAATCGCCTTACAATTAGTTTCGATCACAGCTCTTCTCGTACCGCATTTCGTCCTCTCTCGCTACCATTTCCTTTCTCTACCTCCCTTTCTCCCAAATTTCTTTATTTATCCTCTCTTTATAACTATCTATCTAGCTCTCTCCCGCTCTCTCTATCTCTCTCTCTCTCTCTTTGCTACTGCCTAAAATCCAGAACTGCCTCTACTTCACAAGAGTGCTTGAAAACAGCGAAACAGCGAAACACTTGATTACGCAATGCAGACAACAGGAAAACGGCTAATAATGCGATCTCGGGCCACGGCTTGAGAGCGAGAGTGCGGAAAGGAGTGAGAGTGAGGGATTAGATAAAAAAAAGGTGCAGAGGGAGAGAGAGAGACAGGAGAAAGAGAGAGAGAGAGAGAGAGAGAGAGAGAGAGAGAGGGACGAGCGGAGATCGAAGACAGCATTTGCAACGCACGATGATTCAACCGGATAACCAGTAAGATCGAGAAACAGAGGATGGAGAGAGAACTCAAGAATATAAAAGAATATAAGGAGGGGAAAAGAGGAAAACAAAAGAAAACAAGGCATATTTGCGTAGAATTCATTGATCTCTCTCTTTCCTTCTACCTTGTTTTCTCTCTCTCTATGTACCTCCTTCCCTCTGGCTTTCTCCCTCTCTCTCATCTGCCATTGGACGGATCAGTGACATAAGAACCACAGGCCGATTAACCACTCGTACGATATGAGAGACAAGAAGGAACGATACAAGATCATGCATGAATTGGCCATATATCTATACGGTAGAAGCAGCACTTCATAAAAGAGAAGAAGGAACAGCATTCTTGGAACTATATTGGCAAGATTGGTTAAATCTAAGCGGACGTCCTCCTTTAAATCCAGAATGATCTCAGAGAGATGTGATGATATGAAAGGCTGGTTAAATGTGGAGACGAAGACTACGAATGTTGTATTTGAAGCAGTAATGTAGAGAAGAAGAGAAGAACACGAAGGCATCTCTGGAGACGATAATATGGGCAGTGGAACATTCAACTGCACAATTGACTGTGTGAATCACTCTCGGTCAAGTACTACCACTTGGAGAGCCAGGACTTGAGTCCATGGCCAGTATTTAGTCATTTCAAGGAGGACAAGAGAGAGAGAGAAGAGAGAGAGAGAGAGAGAAGATAGAGAGTGATAGAGAGAAAGAGACAGCACACGATTGTCTTGGGAGACCGTTCCCTGAAGATGAAGAATGCTCTCGAAGAGTGAAGAGATGAATTGCTTGATTTGCAGCTGTAACAAAGTGAAGAAGAAGGAGTGGAATAGAAAGAGTATGGAAAAGGGAGGAGAGGGGCTGACGGAAGATGGGAGGATTCAATTGAGCGTTTCATTCTACTGAGAAAGGAGATAATCTTTCTCGCAAATACTGTAGATAATATAGAGTAAGTCATGACGAATTTCAATGGAGTTCTACATACTATATCGCAGAAAGGATCGACTACAAAGCTAGAAGTTTCGGCGGATAATTTCGGGACCCTCTTCCTTCCTGGTCCATTTCTTCCTTCTGGCATCTGGTTTCGCATGACTCCCTGATCTCGGAATACTTTATCGCTGCTCTTTCTATCGGTATCCTGCCTTTTACCAAGTCTTTTCACTCGTTTCACAATCAGGAGACTTTGAATTCTTATCATAATCTTCGTTTGTTCCTAAAGTTAATATATGTATGTAGTTACCATGAAACCGTTGCTCAGAACATTGGATGAAATGAAATAGATGAGAAGAAGGAAGTGTGAAGGTCTGAAGCACGACAAACCGATGTTTCCTATACGAAGAATCTCATCGAGCTATTCTTGTTTTCTTTGCTTCCCAGGGGATATGTTCGCTCAACTTGGTAATGCCCAACCCTGGCTCTCTTCATTCTGAATTTGCAGAAAACAAAATAAAAAGCGTTACCGATAAAAATTATCGCACAAGAATTTGCTCTGGAAGGGCATTAAAAATAATTTGTAAATTGTTGTTGTTTTCAAAGATCACGTAGAATCGTTTGCACTGAAAGTGCGCAGCTGAAGCATTCTCGACAAAGACGAAAGCACGAATGTAAGCTCATTCCTCTCGTCTTCACTAGCGGCCTTCGGTCGCTTTCTCTACTTTCGTCATGATGACTCTTGCCATTCTCTGTGCGTTCTTTCGCGCCATTTTTTTCTTGAAGAAAAAGATATATATGTTTATATATATATATATATTATATTTTACATATGTATATATAGAATTTAAAAATAATTAAAAGATGCAAACGAAAAGCAAAAAATCTTTAATTTTTTTGTACTGTTTGGATTTCCTTTTTCTATTTTAAAAGTTAAATTCCAACTTTCAGGCTACGCTCCCATGTATTTGCTGGCGCTGGCAGTTTGCATGAAGACGAAGCAGTCCAAGGAGGAGAGCGACGAGCCGCAGCGGACTCTCAAGAGAAGCAAGAAGGGCGAGGCAAAAGAGTGTCACTCGTCGAATGCTCAAGTGCGGAAAGATGAGAGAAGCGTGACTAGCTCTCTCTCTCTCTCTCTCTCTCTCTCTCTCTATCCCTTACTCTCTCTGTCTCCATCACTTCTCATTCCCTCTCTCGCTCTCTCTCATTCTCTCTCTCTCGCTCCTTCCCTCTTTATCTTCTCACTCTCAATCCATTAAGCAAAACGTAATAATTTATTTATTGTAATTTTGAAATAAATATTATAATCAAAACAGATGACTTTTATGAAAATGTTTATTTGAGAACGAACTTGTTCTAATTGTGCACCTATTATTAAATTTTACTAGGTCGTTGAATAGGCGATCTTATACAAGTGCATAATAAGTGAAGAGGGCTTTTATTACCGTCTTAATAACGCCCTCTCACATAGGAAGCTTCGTATCTCTTTTCATGAAATAAATTTAGTTTTAATTTTGGGAAACAAAAATGAAATATAAACAATAAAATAAATACTCTTCTTTGCAGTCGTCGATAAGAGTCGAGGTCTTTGTGCCACAAGCTAATAAGCAGAAGGTAAGATTGCAACACTTATCCTGTCCTAAATGACTTGGGCACTAATTCGGTGGTTAAATTTTAAAATTACTTTTGACCGACTGAAAAGCTATTAAAAATGAATTCTAAAAGCGAGTGTTTTTAATATAAAATAATAGCTGGTAAAAATGTTTTTAGCATCGGAAAAGCAAGCACTGTTCGAAGCATCGACAGCCATCAGAGGATTCAGCGAGCGAGGAGCGAAATGATGAGAGGCACACGGGAAGGCCACGCAACGGTCGCCAGCATCCGACGATTCCCGATTCGCGCCTTGATGTCGGCACTTAATATATGCTTGGATACCGTAACCCGAACGAAAAATCAGCATATTTCGATACCGGAATTTTAGCAACAAAAATAACTACATATTTAGATACTCTTCCTCTTGAAAGAAGACTATTTGAACATTTTATGAGCTGCCAAAAATACTTACCTAAATGTGTAATAACATTTATCGACTACATTTCAGCAAAGCTTTCTCAATTCACCGCCGCCGAGACGAGGAATCAGGCATTCGAAGGAGAAGCCGCACAAAAAACGTAAGAGCGGCAGGAAGACGGATCGGAAGGAGAGCCAGAAGGAGGAATCGGTGAGAATGAGAATAAGATCAATGATCACTGATCATAGATCAGACATCAATGATCAACCTGGGAGATTGATCGAGATAATAAGTTAAGAAGATGAAAAAAACATCGCATTCAATATCAAAATGACCTAACCCTTGTATCAAAGTTCCTTGGGCGGTAGCTTCAAAAGAAACACCAACGCCGAGGCGTTGCTATTGAGCAGAGAAAACTGAACAAGAACATTTTTCATTCTCTTTGCTAATAGATAAAAGAAATCTCGTATCATATTTCAGGGTTAAATGCGAGTTGTTTTTTATAATTATAGTCGCACCACCGAGAAGAAATTCCGCCTGTCGAAGTGAAGAAGAAGAAGCCGAGTAAGAAGGGAAGGAAGAGAGCTGCTTACGATCTGGTAATTTTATGATTCCTTTTTTATTTAACTTTTTTTTTAATCGAAAACATTTTTTGTTAATAAAAAAAAATATACATGCATATATAAATGTGTTCGTCGATGAACAGGGACTCCCCTCGCAAGAAACCCCGCGGTCCTCGTACAAGTCGAAGAAGGAGATGGCGGAAGTTCAACTGCTGCAGACCGAACACGTCAAGTCTGTGAAGAAGAGCGAAAAGAAGAAGACTGAAAAGTGAAAGACCGTGGAAGAGGTTAACACTCTTTTAAAAAGAGCTCATTCTCATGTGTAAATAAAATTGTAAATCTTTCAGAATGCGACGAAAAAGGAATGAAAGACTGCGAAAAGACTGCAATTGACAATGAGACACCTCGAAGCATGATCAAGTCGGATGATGGCGCCGTTAGAGTTGTACGTTGAGAGAGAAGGCGATAAAAGAGGGACACAACTAATGAGAGAGTAGGATAGAGAGAAAGAGATGGAGAGCGAAAGATAGAGAGAGTAAGAAATTGTAAATTTAGACCATGGGCAGCGACGACAAAATATCCGATACGGCTGCGCTTCATACGCCGGCTCAACTGCCCACGAAAGACAAGACAACGAGCACTGAGACGGTGAGGAAGGGGGAAGAGGGAAAGACAGAGTGAATGAGAGAGAGACAGAGAGAGAGAGAGAAAGAGAAACACAGAGAGAGAGATAGAAATAGAGAGAAAGAGAAATAGAGAGATGAGAGAGAGTGGGAGAGAGAAAGAGAGAGAGAAACAGAGAGAGTTCTATTTTCAGAGTAAGTCTTCCGAAATCAAGAGCAGCCGCCGCCTCGCCAGGCAACTGAAGCGGATGGCGGAGAAGACAGCCAAGTCAGAGCGCGCCACTCTGGACACCGGACGAGAGAGCACGAAGAGGGCAGCGAGGGGGCGGGATGAAGAAACCGCCAAGGAGAGGTTGCCCGGCAGCAAGATCAACGAAAAGACTGATCGATCGGTTATTCGGGAAATTTGAATTTGAATTTGATTACAACTGTGGATTTTCTGTTCTATCCAATATTTTCCAATAAAAGCCCTCAAACATTTTGTCTTTATTTCCAGGACGAAGAGGGCAGTACGGACAACTCGACTGAAGAGAAGAAGGCGCCAGAGAAGAAGGAATAGGATGAGGATGAGGATTGGCTAACATGCATCCATCACTACAAAAGAAGACTGATAAATGGCCGGCAGAGCTAATTCATTTTGCACAAATACGTTCGTATGTACATATGAGCACAAAGATATTGTGAGCGGAAGAATTGGATTACAAGAAATAAAAAAAAACAGTGCAGTTTTATATTTCTTTGGCCTGGCATCCAATTTTTACTTTTCCAAAGATGCCATTGGCTTGTCAAAAAGTAATCTATTTGAATTTTCTTGACTAATGTCCTGTGTTTCGCAAAATAGCGCGAGTACACGAATTTAAGAGATTTTTCTTTGTCTTTCGCCATTTCGCAATCATGTTTGCAGAAAGTAGATCATTTTGGGTCACATGATTTCATTTCATGTGTTTTTTATGGTTCCTTGCGTTCCCAATTTCTTCCTTCTCCACTTTCACAAAATAAAGGAAAACTGCTCAGCTATGTACATACGTATGAATTATCTGGCAGGTCCAAAAAGAATACGAAATGGTTGGACGTTCTGCCCGAATGTGCTGGAGAATGTTATTAACGAAACGATAGCACTGAAGATTGTCATGTTTCAATTAGCAGTTGAATGTAATATTTGACGAAAGCGTTTATTTCAGAAGGTTGGTCATACATCGTAAATCATGCTCTCATGGATTCGCATAAGCTAGATATACAGAGAGGGTGAGAGCGACAGAGACAGAGAGAGACAGAGAGAAAGAATGAGAGACAGAGAGAAAGAGAGAGAGAGAGAGAGAGAGAGAGAGAGCGAGACAGAGAGAGAGAGGGAGAGATAGCACGAAACAGAGAAACAAAGAGAGGGATTGAAAAATTTCACAATTTAAAATGGCAGGAAAAGCTAGAACACACGAACACAAAGCTGAAAAAACAAAACGATGTTATAAAGGATGAATTCAGACACCTGACGTAAGAAAACTAGCACAAAACCTGGCGAAATACATATATAAATAGTAAAATAAATGGAGTCTATTCGAGTATCTTACTCTTGTACTCTGTCGATTTAGATAGTTGCTCCAAATACTATCTTGTTAGATGTATTCTTAAAGGAAATAAAAATCGAGAAGCAAATCCATCTGTAGAACAAAATTTCATTTTTGATAGCTCACGATATTAAAATGTCGACCCGTCAAGAGCATGTGTATAAAGAGATCAGTAGACATAGTTGAGTATGCGGTCAATGTCATCAATTGTCTTAAACGGGCTGTAGAATTTTGGTGTGCTGCTTCTACGGTGTTTCTGTCTTTTTCAATTCTCATTTCTAGTGCGGCTACCGTATGATGCTCGTGAGTGTCTGGACATGCTCGTAGAGCACGGACATTTGCGAGTTCAGCTGCGCTTGCCGCTTGCGAACACGCGACAGACGCTCTTCCGTCTCGAGAAAGGCCTGGAAATGGAGAGAGAGAGAGAGAGATAGAGAGAGAGAGGGGAGAGAGAAAGAGAGAGAGAGAGGAGAGAGAAAGAGATAGATAGAGAGAGAGAACTATCTAAAATGCTTTTTTTAAACTTAATTAAACATAGTACTAGTAAGTTTTAATTAGTGAAATCCGGCTTGAAAGTGATGAAAGGCAGATTCGAACCTTGCGCGCGGTGAAGAAGTCGTCCTCGTCCTCCAGCTGCATTCGGAGACGCCAACGGGAGCGGCGGAATCTTTATTTATATATTATGACTATTTATTTAGTTATTACTTATTTGGACACTTTTATCTTCCTAAATTAATTTTTTTATTATAATTATTATTAATATTATTATTATTGTTATTAGCATTATTATTATTCATAATAATAATAATTATTAATAATAATGTTATTATTCCTATTGTATATTTCTGGGATTCACTAACGTAAGAATGGCAGTGAGGAGTCGACGTTGCGCGAGACGAAGGCGAAAGGAAGGAGAGCGAGTTGCATCCGCACAGGAAGAGGAGGCTGGGTCGGGCGCGATTACTAGAGAGCAAGATGAGAGAGAGAGAGAAGGAGGACTAGAAAGATGAGAGATAGAGAGAGAGAGAGAGAGAGAGAGAAGAGAGGAGAGGGGGGAGAGGAAGAGACAAAGCTGAGAGAGAGACGCGGGCGGGAAAGAGAGAGAGAAAACGAGAGTGGGAGAGAGAGGGAGATAGAAAGGTGACAGATAGAGAGAAAGAGAGGGAGAGCGAGAGGGACGCAGGGGCGAAGTGAAAGGCAAGCGATCGTTTTGAATAAATACATGGCTTATTCAAGCCTGCTTTCCAACAATATTCTTCATTGACAATGAACGGTGGTTCTCAATCAGTCAAATTGTGCAAAAGTCTGTGAGGTCCTTCAGATAACTCTGTCAGGTTCTTCATTTGTTCTTTTGTGACATTAATAAAAATGTATACCACTGGATGACGTCACGGCTTCTGCCTCTCGGCGCCGTAAGACGGCTCGCCATGTGAACTGCAAAACGCGCGCCGCCGCGTTCTTGTGCCTGAATCAGGGACGGTATGGTTACGGTATCTACTATTTTTACGCTCAATATCGTGATTTTTCTTCAAAATTACAAGTTAAGTCTTTTCTGAAAAAGGCTATATAGATTTTTTTTTCAAAAGCTTTCAGAACAGTCAGCCGTACGAGATGGTGAGTTGGCTTTCGGCGATGAGATGATTCACACGTTTCTCACTCGACGTCAGAGTCATGCGTCGGGCGACCAGTGCTATGAGGATCGACGCGAAGAGCGTTCCCTGAGAGATCAGGAATCGGCTTTTGGGTTACGGTAAACGGCTCCAGGAAGGCCGCTCAATCAGATAGTTATCGCATGAGCATATTCCGTCTCTGCGTGTTGGCTACAGTCCAGATCGTGGAAATGGACACGGTGTAAACAGGCAATGCCATACACGACAGACGGAGGAAAACAAGAAAAAGCGCGCACCAGAACTGCAGTAAAGAGTGCGATTGCTCGTCCACATATCGAATGCACTTGCACGTCACCGTAGCCGATCGAGAAAAACGTCTGAAGAGTGTCGTTTAGTTAATTAATTTAATTTAATTTTTATTTATATTAGAAAAGATTTTTTCCTAATTGAATAAAAGATATGACTTCACTGACAATGATGACGAACCAGACAAAGTCGAGATAGTGCTGATAGCCGGGGATCGAGTCGAATGCATACCTGACATCGTCATGCTTTATCTATTTATCTATCTGTTTTATTCATTGACTTTTTGAAACCATTTTACGCTTAATTATTTTATTTATATTTATTCATATTTAGTAAATCACTATGATATACAATGAGATCATTTGGTGTTAGAGAACCGGTGGTTTCGCTGAGTAGAGAATTAACATAGCACAGCCCTTAAAATGATTTAGGAAAAAAATTGTACCTAGTTTGTAAACTAAAAATGAGCAAAGTGTAAGAGTAAAGTGGAAGTAACGCGCCGCGTAACTTCCTTTTCTGTGTGGAATAAAATTTGGAATTACTTTAAGTGCTAAAGTGATAAAGTAGAATGTCAAGCACCTCTCGCACTGCGTGATCATCCACGCCATGACGAGCCAGAAGATGGCAGTCGTCGTCGAGAGCACCGTGAGCGGTCGCTCGTAAAGCGCACTCTGAATTTGTATTTTAATTGTATTCAAAGTAAACATCAATATTCTTGTTTATTCGTAAAATGTTCAATAAGAATTTAAAAATAATGCAATTTAAAAAGATTAAATAATACATCGAAGAAAAGAGACACTAAACCTTGACGACAAAACGAAAGTCGACAGCAATGTGATTGAGCGATGCGATGGTGCGAGTGGCGCAATCCTAAAATTACATTTAAAAGGTATTTTAGATTTGATCTAGAAAAGATGGTGTCTCTCTAAATCACATGCTCTCTCTCTGTCAATCCTTTGAGTCAGACAAAACGGCGCGAATTCAAAAGCGTTCTGACTTGGTACTGTGACGAGTGCATGACAATGTAGCGCGCGAGCAAGTACATTCTGCCGAACATTGGAAAGCTCAGCAGCACGTTCACGGGCATCTCATATCTTAAAAAGCTACCTTATCCAAATTGTCTAGTTGAATTGTTATGTCAAAACTAGTTTAAAAAAAGGCCTCAAGCACCTTCGTTTCGTGAACAGTGGCGATTGTCCCAGCAGTGGAAAAGTAACCGTCCCGGTGTCTGAAAGTAGAGAGAGGATAGAGAGAGAGAGAGCTTGAGAGAGAGAAAAAGAGGGAGAACACAGAGAGAACAATAGAGACAGACAAGGAGAGATTAGGGAGAGTAAGAGAGATACAGCAGAGAGAACAGAGAGAGAGAGAGAGAGGGAAAGAGAGAAAAGAGATAGGGGAGGGAAATACCAGGGATTGGACAGACGGCGCAGAGAGCGAGCTCAGCAGCGACTGCTGCTAAGCGTGCAGTCGTGATGCCGACTCTCCAGCTGTCAGCTCCCGTCTCGATCAGGTACACCTGCATATGGCAGCTACATTAATCTTCCAATCTAGGTATTTATTATGTATTTCTTTATTTGTATCTTCATAAAATTAAATCATATGACAAATATGCAGTAAGGATACAAAGAGAAAGGAATACAAATCCGCGGACTTTTTTGTTCAGCGATTTTGTAGCACCATTTTATGCAGCCATGGTATGATACGCAATTAATTCAGAGCAACTCCTACGCAACAACCAACATTTCAGTAAAACTTAATATCCTAATCAACATTCAGCGCGTATCAAAACCACATGCACTAATGTTAATTTGGCTTGAATGTTTATCTCATGCACCATTATCTCTTCTTTCACAATCACTACTTTTATAGCTCAATTCTACAATTTTCTTCCATTATATGTATATTTATATATATATATATGTACATATGTATATACATGCAAGAAGCACTGCATATTAAATTGTTAACAATTTATTCACATACGTTTAAAAGATTTTAGGTCTTGGAAGGAATAAAATCTGCGGATAATTTTTTCCATTCGAAGTGATTTTTTTCGGTAACATATCTAGTAGTATGGCCATATCTTCATTGATAAAAATAGCGATGTCATGCAATTAATGCACAGTTCTGTTGCAGAAATATCTAACAAAAGAATAAAAATAATGATTTTTAATTGAAAAAAATGTAACCTTGGCATCTGCGACGTGGTAGGCGAGCAGCACGAAGACAAGCATCACTGTGGAGGCCATGATGAGAGAGCGGAGGATGAGCGAGAGGAGAGGAAGGAAGTGGAGACGGAGAGGAGTGGGGATGAGCGGAAGAGGGGTGGTCGACTGAAAGGAGAGAGAGAGAGAGAGAGAGAGAGAGAGAAAGGCAGAGAAGAGAGAGAGAGAGAGAGAGAGAGAGAGAGAGAGAGAGAGAACATACGATTGAGGTGATCAGAGAATCCGCAAAAGAGAAAGTCTGGAGAGAGGCTGAAAGAAGTGAGAGAAAAGAAAGCGATTGAGAGAGAGATAGAAGTGCAAACCACTCATTGCCAGAGAAGTGAGTACAGTCGAGATGAGCTTTAAAAATGTGTGAAAAGAGGATAAGCACTGGATTTTCAGGGCAAGTCTGAAGAAATGTAAAGAGCATCTGCCTCGCTTTAACAAATTACGAAAAATAAAGCAGTATGTACACATATACATACATGAAAATTTTCATGAAAAATCACCATGTTTTTGCATAGCTTCGAGTCATTAAAGACATCTCTCGCTTTCTTTCTCCTCCTCAAATGGCTCCTGGTCTTCCTCGTTTCACTCCTTACCGAGCTTCCCGTGACGCCGAACAGCTCGACGTCTTCCGAGCTTGGCAGTAGCGCTGCGCCAACTTCGACATCGACGACGGCGAGGACGAGGCCGAAGAGCGCCAAGTAAAGTGTCCAGTCGCACAGCTGAAGGAGACGGCAGATTCTTCTTTAGTTCCAATGCATATTATTGTTAGGGCAGTATTTTTTTACCTATAAATAAGACTCTAGCCTAAATAAATTTTGGAATACATGCATATGTAGTATATAATATGTACTACATATGCATGAATACCAAAACTTAGGCTCTAAAATTAAGGCATATCCATAATTTTAAGACCCCGAGTGACCTTAAATGAGCTCAACCGCGAATATTCTTGACGATTGTACCTCTAAATCACCTGTGTCAGGCAAAAGGCGGGAATTCAAAATGGAGTTTTCTGCCGCCGCCATAATCCCAAATACGAACCTTGAGCTTGATGTCCAGCATGCGCCTCCGCATGGTCCACCGGATGCGCGCCGTCTCGGCACTGCAGACGGCGACGCCGTAGCCGCGTCCGCCACCCGGCCGCTTCCCGCCTCCTCCTCCGCCTCCTCCTCCGCCTCCTCCTCGACCCTCGGCGTCTCCCGAATCTGGCGCACCGCCGGAAGTGCCGGCTTAAATCAGACGCAAGTGATTCTCCTTCTTCTTCTCCTCTCCTTTTCTATCTCTCCCATTCTCTCTCTCTATTGCTCAATCTCGTTCTCGCTCTTTCTCTCTCTCACTCTCACTATGTCTCGCCCTCTCTCTTTTTTCCCACTCTCTTTCTCTCACAATCTCTCTCCTCCGCTCCCAGCGACGTTTCTCCCGTTCCTCAACCCGCACCCATCGAGATTCTCTCACGCTTCGCCGAGGCCTCTCCTTAGACGCCGCTCTCATTCCCAGCCTCGTCACTTTCTTTCCCTGTCTCTCTCTCCCTCTCCCTCTCTTCCTCTTCCTCTCCCTCTCTTTCCCTCTCTCCCTCTCCCTCTCTTCCTCTTACTCTCCCTCTCTTTAACTGTCTCTCTCCTTCCTCTCTCTCTATCTCGTCCCCGCCTCTCTAACTCCAGCTCCACATGTACTGACGATGTTGGTTGAGGAAAGGCAAGGCCACTATGGCGAATGGGGGGCCTGATTATGGAAGAGAGGAACAGCGGGGAGGAGAACGGAAGAGAAGGGAGAATGGGGGGAGGAGAAGAAGGCCGTCTTTTGGGTGCTTCTGACAATGAGAGGACCGCGCGAGCACGGCGCGAAGAGTGGCAATTATAATGGCCATTGGAGCAAATGCTGTCGGAGAAGGGAGCGCACGGCGGGGAAAAAGCGGCGCTGATTTTGAAGAGGTTGGGCGGGGCGGAGCTTTTATTTACTCGAACAAATCATCCCATAGATTTATATATATATATATATATATATATAGTGTATATGTATATAGTTTTCATAAATGGAGAAGAAAAAGGAAAGATGACTAGCAAAGAAACCGTTAGAGAGTGAAAAACAGCCATGTGCAATATGTAGGTGGTTTTCATGGCAACATGGATATCTTAAGTGCAGATTTAAACTGTAGCCCCGATTTGAAACTTGGATAGTCAAAGGATAAATAAATAAATAAATAAAGAAAAGCACCATCGCTGGCGCCCGTCGAGCGGGCGCTTCCGGGCGTCCTTTCGCTCCAGTCGCGGGCGGCTGAATACATAATATTTATTTATTTATTTTTATTTCTCAACGTCAATCTTATTCAATACATTGTTTATTTTGTTTTCAATTCAGAAAAAAAAACAGTTTTTCGAAAGTATAAATGAATCGAATTTAAAACAAAAATAGAATAAATTAAGATAAAATGAACCTGGCGTCGAGCTGTAGATCACATAGCGTTGGCCACGCGCAATTCCGAGAGCGCCGGCGCGAACGGCGGCCATCTTCTCGTTTTGCGGCTTATTTCACTTGTCGCCTCTGGACCAACAAAGAGGTTTGGCGGGAAATTTAAAAAAATCTCAAAAGATAAACCCTCATATCCGTCCTAGAATATCAAATTACAAAACGGATTTTAACATAATAACAATAGAGTAGTATGCGGTTAGATCTCTGCGAACGAGCTTTAAACTCTACATGAATATGCCAACACAGGCGGAAGTGATTAACGCGAGATGATAAACGATAATTGATGATCGAATCTTGGAGATCTCACGCGAACGTGGAAATCATGCAAGGGCATCCCTTACTCACTTCCTAATGAAGGATGATTATTGCTTGAATAGTTACAGAGATTCCTTTCTATTTTATAATATCCAACAAGTCTTTATAAAAGAGGCTACTCGAAAATCTTGAGGATCGTTAATGGTTTCTTTTTCTTGCTTTTTCTGCTTACGTCAAGAAGTTCTCAAGCCACATTTTTTTCACAAACACTTGAGTCCCATGAAATACTTGAGGCCTGATGTGAGGGCACTTGTCTCAAGGACGATGAAAGATAAGAAGAAATGGATTGGTCGCTATGACTTGATGACGTTATGATAAATGTATTCATTCTTTTACCTTACTGTTTGTAGAATGTACTAGTATGGTAATATTTTGCCCTCAAAATAAAAGCGTGAAACAGTGAATTTAACCCCATAAACATAACAATCTTTGATTCAATGAAATAAGAAAAAAAGATGAATGTTGTCACTTTATCATGAATTTTATTTAATAAACTGAAAATATTGCCATCAGACTGCCGAACAATCCAGTGGTCTGGGATGTGAGCAGAGTGTTTTGCGACATATGTATTTGTGTGTGTCTCGTCCCCCTGTGTTTCAATCTGCCTCTCTTACATTCTCTCTCTTTCTTTCTCTCTCTCGCGCTCCCTCACTCTTTCCCTCGTTCTGCATTACTTTATTTTTCTCCCTTGTGTCTCTCTTTACCATTTTCTCTCTCTCTCGTTCTCTCTCACTCTCTCTCGTTCTCTCTCACTCTCTCTACCTCTTTGCCTCTAGCACCTCTCCTCCTCAAGAATACATGTTCTCTAGCCTCTCGCACGTGCCATATGTTTCGCCCGTTGAGACTGAGGGGCTTGAGAAGTAAAGGTGTCAATCATGAAGTCAATTTATGAATGAGACGAACAAAGACTTGCACAATCTTCCAGGAAAGCTAGAGAAAGAGAGAGAAAGAGAGAAAGAGAGAGAGAGAGAGAGAGAGAGAGAGAGAGAAAAGGAGAGGGAGAAAAAGAGGGGAAGATGAGAAACGAAGAGAAACGTACATAGTTATTAAATATAATTGAGAAAGAAACTTTGGTCATAAGAAAAAGGACCGAGGTCACGAGACTATGCGTTGGCGTCTTTGGAGAACTTTTAAGAGGCCCCCAATGCCCTGTGGTGGGGAATGGAAAACATGTCAAGCTCCGGCGGCTGATTGTGAGATCAGAACGATGAAGTGGGGAGAAAGTTAGAGAGAGAGAGAGAAATAGAACAGCCAGAAAGAGAGATAGAGGGTGTTGGGGGGGGAGACTGGCGGTTGAGGAATCTAGAGTCATGAAAGATTTTTTTAGGGATGTTAGGGATCAAAATGGTGATTGAGAGAGAGAGAGATGAAGAGAGCAGGTGACTTTGCACCCGATCAGCTGAGGACAAAGGATAATATAGAAGAAAAAGAGAGATGAAATTAATTGAGAAACACTTACAATTAGATGAATATGCTTATAATTATGAAGGGAATATAACAAGCAGCCATCTCATAGATTTTTCTAGACAATGCAAGCAAGAACTTTTTAACGTATAAAAATGCGCCTAATAACCATGTCAATATTCAGCGCACACCAAAACCACATACATTAATATGAATTCGTCTTGAATTGCTTTTTCTGCATTATTGCCCTTTTCACAATTTTTTCTTTGATTGCACAATATCAGACTTTCTTCCAGAAAATTTGTAAATTTATTATATATGTATGTATATTATTTAAAGCATATAAAGTACATACATACGATGCGAAGGAAATATTAATAGGAAAAAATAAGTCCCTTCATATTTCTCTGTCTCTGTCTCTTTCTTTACATACATATATGTATGTATGTTTAGAGATTTTCACTCTTTTAAGAAAGATTAAGCCTAAAAAAAAAAATGAAAATAACTTTAAGGATTCGAGAAATTTTTCCTCCATTTTCTCCCGGACAACCTATCACGAACGGTATACGAGTACAAAATGGCATTCTGCCCCTGCTTTTATATTCTGTCCTCGCAAATGATTCTTTCTCTGTCCCTCTCTGTCTCTCTCACTATTTATCTTCTCTCTTCTCATACATAGACATCTCCATTTCTTTTTACAGTTTTATTTCACTTGCAAGAAGAAGGCAAAGTGGTTTGTCTTTATGGAATTTGACATCATTTCGTGCTGAGAAATGACGACTGCTCCAGTGCAGTTCTCTGTATCTCTGGCACACTCTCGCTCTCTCGCTCTTTCTCTCTCACTTTCTCTCTGCTTCTCCCTCTATCTCTCTCTACACACTCATCAAGTTCTCTGGAATGTATACACCGGGTTGCCCTATGGCTTGGCGGCTCCAAGAAATGTTTGGGTTCACGTATCGCTTTCGAGCCAAACATGCAAGCGAAATTAGACCCTGGGCGGATTCAGAGCAGAGCAAAAAAAAAGAAATGCCGCTCCAGGCAGAAATGGAAAGTCACGGAACATGGATGTGTTGCTGTGGGGCAAAAGCCTTCAAAGCTTTCTCTGATCCGCTTTCCTCTCTTTAAGAGAGCCTGTCTGAGATACTCGATCATGAGGGTGCAGGGAACAAAAATATTTTTTGATTTTAATTTTCTTTGCAGGGCTTATGTAGCATCATGAGAGCTTCCAAAAAAACTTTTTTTCAAAAAATATTTTGAAGGTATGACTACAGTATGCCTTGATTTACCAAAAATATTCAATTGACCATAAAGTTCGTAAAAGCTAACCAAATTAAATTTTGAAAGCATCGTTAGATTCGTCATCTAAAAGCGCATAAAATTGCCTAAACAAGTTTTTCATTAAAGTTTCATTAAAAGGTCGAAATGAGCATTTATATTATTGGAATGTACCATTAGAGTGCCAAGCCGTAGAAACTACGCGATGAAACCATATCCATTTGATAGAGCGTCATTTGTTACCCATAGAAAACTGCCTCTCATGTGGATCGTCCTACAAGAACTTACAATGTACGGGGGTGAACACCTCATAGAGCAATAACCTGCAGAACAAAAAAAGGCTATAAAATGCGTTTTTCTCGCTCTTTTCAAAATCCAAGGATACCATTGTGTTTATAATTTAGAAATACATAAAAATGTCATACATAATTTGTTCATACGATTACATTCTCAATCACTTTTTCGGCAAAAACTGTATTTCTGGCCTGCTGGAGAGAGGTTAGCGCATGTAGTCAGAAAACAAAGAAAGACTGCGACTAAATTCGTATGCCATGTGAAAGCCCAGTCTTTTCTACGTGTAATATACTATCTTCCTCCCGAATTGTGCTACAGGAATGTTTCAATATATCCCTTTGAAGCGCGCACTCACAGTGCGGCCTGCCCAGAAAATCCCCTTTAACCTAGCTATCCGGCTTCATACGCGATATTAGGGGAAGTTTTGCAAAATATCTCATTTCACATGTCCTATCACACAAAAAACCACGTAGATGACTTTATCTTAGCGAATCTTCGCTATTATTTTCGGCAGATACTCTTTTTGCCTTTTACGCAGGTGAGAGAAAAGTGCACGTAAGCAGAAAAATATGAAAGACTACATCTAAACGAGCACTCTACGTGCAAACCCAAACTTTTATACGTTGAATTTACTTCCTCAAAATGTAATTTGTTAACGTGAATGGTTTGATAAGTCCGTTCGAATAGTATAACGTAAATTCTGCAACTCATCAAAGATCGCTTTATTTTCTAGAAATTTAATAGGGAAGTACATATATATGAAAGAATGGAAAGGAAACAACATCGTTTATTTAAACTCTGTAGTTTCTTCTCCCTGGCGGTCCCCTCCCCCTCCCTCGCTTTTTATAAACAACCATAAACAAATGCTCCGATTTCTTATCTTCATCCTTCTAATTCACGAATGGAAAGCATTTCCACTTGAAAGAACGACAAGGTAAGTGTTTTATGATGACTGTAGAAGATACAAAACCACACATTTGTACGTAAAGCGGAACTCGCACTACAACAAGCCTTCAAGCAACTGTCCGGCAAGAGAAGGTCGTCATAAGAGCGAAGTATGAATCAGTTGCCATCGCTTTTTTTTAAATAAATAAAAGATCATGAATTGTTCTTTCAAGAAGAAGCGTCGAAGATGTGCTACCGAGAGTTCCAGTGAAGACCGAAAACATCGTTGGAGAGCAAAAATGTTATTTCTCATTATCGAGAAAGACTCCATACGAAACACAGGACCGGCCCTCACTCTCAGAAGTGAGCACTGAATGTGCTGGTGACCTCACAAAGTAAGTGAAATCAATCGCTAAGTAGTAATAGAAAAAAGATACACAATACGGTTTCTCAACTTAGAGAAGCTGGAATAAAGAATGTCGTCTATCGGTCAGATCAGGCTGGTATGAATAAATTCAAAACAATACATTTACTTAAAAATTATACCCTTGCATCATAACAATTAGCTACAAGTTTCAGGGTGCTACAAGAGCAGTGCGACGCTTTCATCGGTCTTGCAAATCTCGAAGTATACCAAGACCGATATCAAGAAATACGCGTTTTCTGAGGCCCAGGCAGGCAAGAGTGCTTGCGATCGAATGGCCGCTGTAATCAAGAGAAAAGTGAGAGATTACCTTGACAGCGGAAGCAACGCCAGAACCGCTGAAGAGTTTTTTGCCGCCATAATTTGGGGGAAAGAACTCCGCGGCGTATCCGTGCACCTCACTCATGTTGAAGGCGGTTCTCTCAGCCACTCATCAATTCCCGGAATATCTCAGTTGAACACTTTTCTCTACGAAGCGGATGGAATAAGAGTTCATCGTCATTCTGAGATTGGTCAAGGAAAGTTGATCAAATACGACACGCTGAAGAAGAATCAAGGGCATCTAATAGTCGATCAAGAAGACGGAGCCTTGGTCAGCCAAGATAATCATCCTTTTTGGAGGGAAATCGGGAGACGAGAGCGTCAAAGGACGAATGCAGAAAAAGAAACCGGACTTGAACACGAGGAGCAAGAAGCCTGCACAATGCCTCAAGATGCTGATGTCTGCGTTGATGAAACACAGTTTCTATTTCAGTGTCCCGAAGAGACATGTGCCGCGGAATTCATTGAATCGAGAAATTTAGAAAGGCACATTATCGTTGGCAAGCACAAAGGAAGAGCCGAGCGAGCCACTCTTCGAGACAACAGTCTGCTGCTGTTCGCAGATGGGCTGGAAGGACCGATGCAACACAGCGTATTTACTATCGTGGACGATGCCCTTGAATCTTTCGTGGACGACAATTCTAACGGAAAAAATGCTAGCCAAGGATGGGCGCTCAAGGAGAAAAAAAAGAATGAAAGGCTTCCCGAAAGGGCAAAACAATGGGCCATTGAACAGTTCAACGAAGGAACAAGGACTGGCGTGAAGATCGACCCCCGTGAAGCCCATAAGCGAATGAAAAATCAGAGAGAAGCGGACACAGGAAAGCTCAGTTTCACGACTGGTGAAGTTCTGACAGTTCAGCAACTCGCGTCGATCTTTAGTCGACTAGCAACTGCGAAAAAAAGATCGCATGGGTTATCAGACCAAGTTCCAGAATCACGCAAGAAAACGAAGACATCAGATCCAGTCGACGAACTCTACGAAGAGGAAGGGGATATTGAGCTTGAGTATAAAACCGATCCTCAATGGGGTACATCCTTTGACCACTACAGGAAGCTCGGGCTTGAGATTCTGGGCGAAGAGCAGCAGCCAGCCGAAGAGAGAGCAATTGACGACGGAAGTAGAACGGCGACAACTACATCTCCGGAACGAAAGAGGAGAATTCATGACGAGCTTTTCTAAAGAAAGGAAAAAATACTCTCATCAGTTATAGTTGTCACTTCCCTATTTTAATAAAGCGATCTTTGATGAGTGGGACAGTAACATCGAATACAGCAGAATTTACGTTATACTATTCGAACGGACTTATCAAACCATTCACGTTAACAAATTACATTTTGAGGAAGTAAATTCAACGTATAAAAGTTTGGGTTTGCACGTAGAGTGCTCGTTTAGATGTAGTCTTTCATATTTTTCTGCTTACGTGCACTTTTCTCTCACCTGCGTAAAAGGCAAAAAGAGTATCTGCCGAAAATAATAGCGAAGATTCGCTAAGATAAAGTCATCTACGTGGTTTTTTGTGTGATAGGACATGTGAAATGAGATATTTTGCTAAACTTCCCCTAATATCGCGTATGAAGCCGGATAGCTAGGTTAAAGGGGATTTTCTGGGCAGGCCGCACTGTGAGTGCGCGCTTCAAAGGGATATATTGAAACTTTCCTGTAGCACAATTCGGGAGGAAGATAGTATATTACACGTAGAAAAGACTGGGCTTTCACATGGCATACGAATTTAGTCGCAGTCTTTCTTTGTTTTCTGACTACATGCGCTAACCTCTCTCCAGCAGGCCAGAAATACAGTTTTTGCCGAAAAAGTGATTGAGAATGTAATCGTATGAACAAATTATGTATGACATTTTTATGTATTTCTAAATTATAAACACAATGGTATCCTTGGATTTTGAAAAGAGCGAGAAAAACGCATTTTATAGCCTTTTTTTGTTCTGCAGGTTATTGCTCTATGAGGTGTTCACCCCCGTACATTGTAAGTTCTTGTAGGACGATCCACATGAGAGGCAGTTTTCTATGGGTAACAAATGACGCTCTATCAAATGGATATGGTTTCATCGCGTAGTTTCTACGGCTTGGCACTCTAATGGTACATTCCAATAATATAAATGCTCATTTCGACCTTTTAATGAAACTTTAATGAAAAACTTGTTTAGGCAATTTTATGCGCTTTTAGATGACGAATCTAACGATGCTTTCAAAATTTAATTTGGTTAGCTTTTACGAACTTTATGGTCAATTGAATATTTTTGGTAAATCAAGGCATACTGTAGTCATACCTTCAAAATATTTTTTGAAAAAAAGTTTTTTTGGAAGCTCTCATGATGCTACATAAGCCTTGCAAAGGAAATAAAAATCAAAAAATATTTTTGTTCCCTGCACCTTCCTCTATGGCCATGGTCGAATATCTCAGACAGGCTCTCTTATGGGTACTTTCTCGCTATTCTCTATCTTTTAAACCAATATCTTTCCATCTCTCTTCATCTCTCTCTCTCTTTCTCTCTCTCTCTCTCTCTCTCGCTCTTCCTCCTTCCATCTCTGCCCATCCCTCTCTCTCTCTCTCTCTCTCTCTCTCTCTCTCTCTTTCTCTCTCTCTCTTTCTCTCTCTCTCTTCCTCTTCCTCCCTCCATCTCTGCCCATCTCTCTCTCCATCTTCCTCTTTCAGTCTTTCTCTCCATCTACCGCGTTCCGTCCTTTTTCTCCGATCGCCCGTTGCACATTAGCATTAATTCTAAATTCTTCCAAAAAGGAAGTGTTTCGAGAGCTCGATCGTATCCATCACTTCCTTTGCCGTTTGTGCATATAAATCAGCTCTACCTTTGAAAAGAGAACAGCGCACTTTTAATGGTTGTACTTTGATCCATTTACGAATAAATTACGAGAAAAGAATATAAAATAGATCGACTCTCATGTCAACACAAGAGATCACAAGGGATACCACATGTGGTTTTAGCAACGGTCGCAGATATATTACAATGCCGTCAATAAAATATTTTCGATTCGAAGCCGGGTACTCCCAAAGTCATAAATGAAGATGTAAAAAGGGCCAGTCAATGATGTGTTGCAAATAAAAATTTTAAGCAAGCGCGCGAAATGTGCCGAAGACTGAAAGAAGGAAAAGTTAAATTGAAAGATCGCTAGAGCTATGAAGCATCCGAAAGGAAAATAAGAAGAGATATAAAGTGATATGGAGAGAGAGAGACAACGATTCAGATGGCGAGAGTGGTAGAGAGTGAGACTGAGGTTAAAAGACGGCGAAAAGAGGCATAGAAAAGCCACAAAAATTAGAGAGCGATGGCTTTCTTTCATTTGCGCCCGCAGCAAGTTGTAATCAGATATGGCGCGAGTACGGAGAGACGCGAGAGATAAGAAAAGAGATTCACGACTGGGCTTTCCCCACGTTGAAAGAAAAGCAAATACAAAACAAAGACACGGAGGGAAACATTCGCTTGCTTATCAGTTTCTCGTCGGGATAAACGGAGAATATCGATGGATCTGCCAAAAGGCACAAGAGTTCAAAGTAAACGTGCGAATTCTTGCATTCGTAAATCGGATGACAATTTAACACTTCTAATTCGATTCCATAATAACTTCAAATAGAATGTGATTTATCCTCAAATCCTAGACCCTTTTTTGTGTAAACTCCTGAATAGGAGGATTTTATTTTATTTTCGAAACATTGCAGACGTAATAGTGTCGTCACTTGAAGATAAACTTGATAAACAGAAAAAAATCAGGAGCTGCCTTATTTCAGCTGCATTTGCTCTTTTTTTCAACGTTTCTCATTCACTTCCCACTTTGATTCCCCCGCCTGACGCTCTTCCTTCGGGCAAGGTTCACGCTGGTATTCTCGTATTCTGCGTAAGCATCCATCTCTTCCGCCTTCCTCCTGGCATGCTCCTTTAACTTGCAACGAGTAAAGAACGCGCCTCTTCGAACGTCCAGATGACATCAATTATTTACTGTATTTGGCAAGAGAGAGAGAGAGCGAACTGCAATATAAACTGCAATAAAGGGCGCGTCGAATTAGAGAGAGACAAAGTGAGAGAGAGAGAGAGAGAGAGAGAGAAGGAGAAAGAGAGAGTGAGAAAGAGCTCTTCTGCCATTGCTTGCAAAGTACGAAGCAATTTTGGCCTTAATCAAAAACGTTTATTTTCCGTCTAGAATTCTGTAAAGCCTGCAGCACAAAGGGCCTTTGTCGGAGCGATGAAGGATAAGGAGATCTGCTAGGGGGGGGCCTTCATCCACCGAAGGGTCTTTTTAAAGTGAGAGGGCTAGAGGTGGAGAAAAAGAAAGAAAGAGAGAGAGAGAGAAAAAGAGACCAAGCGAGAGAAAGACTCTCGGGCGGCGGAACTACGAAAAAGAATTAATATTGCTTTTTTTTTGGTTATAACGAACTAGATTATTTCGTCAGAATGTGGGTTCAATTCCGTTGAATTTTTCACAGAAAAACATGGTAAACACTGATTCAGATTTAAAAAAATACATTAGAGTAATTTAAAATAATTTTGAAGACTTTCATCTTTTATCAATGTGAATTATGAAATATGTCGCAGAAGTCGTAAACAAAATAAGGAATGAAAATTTATTGATTGAAGTCTTACGATTTGGGGGTAAATTTTGCAAACATACATAAATTTGTATATACATATTGCGACAGGAACCGTGTGAACCCAAGTTACTTTTCAATCAGAAAATGTTTATTCGTTCTCACGCTTTGATGGAAAACAGAAATGCTCTT